>PVJI01006974.1:0-81905 GCA_004026765.1 Micronycteris hirsuta | reverse complement strand
CTTCCAAAACTGTGAAACAACACATTTCTGTTGTTTTAAGCCACGTCCCACCCCTCACTGCCAAGTGTGGTCTTTGGATTAGGAAACTAATCCACTCCTTTCTCACATCCTCAACCCAAAGATAGCCACCCTTTTCAGCCACCTGCTGTCCCAAGCACCACGCATCTCCATGAACCACTGTCCAGGTGAGATCCTGAACCAGATCCAGGCCCCCACCTGTTTATACCAGTCCGCAGAGAGACAAGTCCAGAAACTGAGAGAAAATATGTACAAACTTACATCAAACCGAGAGGGTAATTTTATGTGTGTTGACTTTAGTTATCAAAATTTGGAATTTGTATGTTGCACATCTGTTTTTTATTTCATTTTTCTAGTAATTCATTTTTACTGCTTTTTATAGAAATATTTATCCATGACACATTGAAAATTAAAGAAAAAAACTGATTCTTCAGTACCAAGAGTCTGAGAAACCTTGTAGGGGGCAAGGGCCTTTCCTAAAACAGGGCCCACTGTCCTTAGAAAGCAAGCAGCATCATAAAGAACATTTTGAGAGTGGGGCAGGGGGTTCTTCCTTTTCTAATAAGCTCACCATTTTTCTGCCATTGACCTTGCCCTCTCCCCTGGCAAGAGCTCCCACCTCAAATCTTTGCCAAGGACTCCCAGGGGCATGTCTAGCTCTCCTCAAGGTTGGTGCACTTTCCCAGACTGGCCTCCATGCCTTCCCTGAGAGCCTCCTTGCCCCACGCTGCCTGGGGCTGTGTCCTACAGAAATGTTGGTTGCCAGGACTGATAGCTTTTGCTCATTCTCTATTTCCTTGCAGCCAGTGGCCCCTCTAGGAATCAAGCTAGGGTCCTTGGGTCCTGGTAGAGCACAGCCTGAAAACTAGGCATTAGGCAGAATCACTGCTTCGCCAGGCCTGGACCCCCATACACACTCTCTCTCCGAAGGGCTGCATCCCCAGCAGGTTCCTGGGTGCCCCGTGGGTGTAGACTAAGGCAGGCCCCTCCTCTCACCGAAGCATGCACCAACATGCGCAAACCTGTATGAGCTCTAAGCCATAGCACCAACAATCACAATGGCTGATGCACATATAGCCCATTCCATGTGGCCACCACTGCCCAGTGCTATTCCATTTGAACTCATTTCATCCTCACAACATCCCCGTAGATGCTATGGTTACCCCCACTTAACAAATGAGAAAACTGAGGCATAAAGTGCTGGAGTAAGTTGCCCAAGGTTACCAGCAAGCAAGTGGCAAAACTGTGATTCAAACGTGGGTCCTCTGCCTCCAGAGCCCACGGGGTGGTCCTGTGGCCCAGTCTCACCCTGCAGCTGTTGTCAGACGCTGGCTCACAGCAACGTGCCTCCCTTCTAATGGAGCACACCCTCCATGGCTCTGCAGCGTTCACTCCATGCGGCAGTTACCCAAGGCCCCGGCCCCATCTCTGTCCTTTTGGAAAGTTTTCAACGGCTTGCCAAAGCCTAATAGCCTACAAGGGATTTAAGAGGCATGTGTTTGCATCTGCATTTCTAGACTCTTGTCAGTTTGCCTCCCCCAGCCCAGGTCCCCTCTCTGTGGTCCTATTGACCAACCAACCCACTGTCCTCGCAGGCCAGCCCAGGAGCACCTCCCACAGCAGGGAGGTGATGTCGGGAGTATCCGCGTTGTCAGGGAGAAGAACGACCACCCTCCTCTGGCCGACGCTTTAATGTCCTCTTTAGGCTGTTTGTTCATCTGCTTGAGAAAGGAGATGGTGATAATCAAAATCATGCATCTTCACTGGAAAAAATGTCAAACCATACAAAAGCACAGAAAGGAAATAATTAAAGTTCCTTCCCATTCCTCCCTCCTTCATGTCACCCAGAAGTAACAGGATGACCCACTTCACTCTCAAAGTTGTCTGTTCTAGAAGTTGCTTTCTGTAGGGGTGCAAATACCCCCAAGGAGAGAAACCTGTTACACTGCCTTGGGCCATGTAGCCCTCTCTGCTCCCCCTCCCCCTCCCACCACAACTGCACTTCCTGAGATGAGGAGCTGAAGGGAGTGGGAAAGAGGACCTGTGGGCCGTGAGCCTGGCTGGGGACCAGGACAAGGCAGTCTTAGATCGGGGCGGTAATAGAACAGGGAGGCAAGAGCCCCACAGAAGAAATGTGCAGACTTCCTAGTTTTGCTAAGGTCCTGGCCTAGGGAAAAAAGCCAGAGAGAGAGCCAGCCTGCGGGAAGTCCAGATATGGTTGGTGCTGGAAGGAAATTTAGATTGTACAGAGGGTTCGAGAATCTGCGTGAGAAACATAGCCAGCAGCCCCAACATACAGCCTTCTCCACTCTCCTTTCTCCTCGAGTACCCACGACAGGTAATAACACAGCTTTCTCCTCTTTCTCTCTCCCCCTACACCCCCTACCTTCTCTGTAATACTAGTGACTTCCCAGTCTTAAAACCAGACTATGAATCCACCTGAAACTGGTCTACCTTTGGAGCTGCCTGCCTTTGCACTTTCATGGGTTAACAATCCCAGCTCCGGAAGCACAACTGAACAGAGCAAAGAATGCCTGGCTAATTCTCTCACTATTAGCCTACTGAGAGAATAACCACATATAATAATCCCCCTCCCCTTCTACTCCCCCAAACCAACAAGAAAACCAACCTTGTCATTTTCTCCTCCCCTGGGGTGCACTGTGCTTCCCTTCAGAATCAGGAGTAAATTATCTCCAAAGAAGGGTTCATTAAGAATAAATAATAATTTGCACTTCTAGTGCACCTTTTGTCTAAGTATCTCAAAGCGCTTTACTTAATTAATTAATTAAGAGAATTAATTAATTCGGAAAACACTCCTGGAGGGAGGGAGGGAAGGCATACGTAATGGCACCTGTTTTCCAGATGAGTAAACTGAGGCCCAAAGCAAAGGGCTCGATGTCACAATAGAAAAATTGGTAAAATCGGGAAGAGGGCGTAAGACAAGTTTTGCTCCAACATGTTAAGATTTGGACATCAAAAGGACAAGCCAAAGCAGTCCTCGTGAGCATGGGCAGAAGGAAGCAGGAAGCTGGTGAGGAAAAAATTGACATGGCCAGCTTCCGAAGTCAGGTAGGATGAGGCCAAGATGAAGGACTCAGCAGAGACTGAAGGGACAAGTCCAAGTAGACACTAGGTGCCAGAATGGGGAGGTCAGGTACCCTCGATCCAGAGTTCAGGCTGAGTGGGCTTCCAACACAGGTTCTGAGCCCTTGGCAGGCCAGGCATTCTCACATGAGCCAGCTGGCTTTGAGTGACAGGCACATGGCTCCCCTGGCAAGGTGGCAGTTGGCACACAATTAAATGCTTCTGAGCCACCAGCACCTCCCCAGGTGCTCTCTATTGGGACTAGAGCTAATCAGAGTTCGGGCACGTTGCAGGTGGGGTAAGCAGGCTCCTCCACTAGGCCAGGTGAGTGAGAGGCAGAGCCTGTGTTCTTTGAATAGCCCCTCCCAAGCCCGACCCCTGGAGCACCCCTCAACCTCCCATCAATGTCCTGGTCACTCCAGACACGGCTCTGGGACTCAAGTGCCAACATCACCTCACTGGCTTTTGTCCTGAGCAGGAGACAGAGATGTAGGCATTTCCCAGCAGTCCCTGAACCTCTCCATGCTCCCTTGTGCCAGTCCCTCCAGCCCTCGCACCTGCCCCCTGCCCCGTGCCATTCCCAGCACAGCTAATTAGGCCACGTGTGCGCGTATGCCCACAAGTACACACACACAGGCCCCACGAACACGCACGGCTCTGCAAATTAACAACCCAAGCTTGTCTTTTTCATTGTGTTTTTATTATGATGCTCCTCAATGATGTTTTTAAATGAATTTTGAATAGTCCCCGTAATTTGGTTTGTTCTACATTGCAATGCAAGTACGAGGGCCCCGCAGGAATCGCTGCGAAGAATACAATATTATGTGAGCGTGGCTTCTGCTTGCCTTTCTGCTTCCTCATAATTAAGCTTTATTGAGTTGTAAAATGAATAACAATTTTAAAAACCTGTTTATTGATCCAGGTGTGACATGCAGACACATAAAAAACTTGCTTCCATTCCTGACCTCACCGAGTAGCACCAGACCTGTGTCTGCTCTCTGGTCCTTCGGTGGTGAGTGATGGATCCCCTTCAGCTGCAGGTGGAGCTTTCTTTGACACCAGAAAGCAAACTATTGGTGTCTGCCCTGGGAAGGGAACCCGTACAAAAGCACAGGGCTTATCAGAGGCAGAAGTCAGCTGAGATTCTAGAGACTCCCAACTTACAACCTCTTAATGCCTAAAATTCTGTTACTACCAATTCTGAAGTCTACCATTTTGGTGAAGATACTGTGCCCTATGTAAAAACTAACTCAGAATCTATCATAGCCTTAAATGTAACTCACAAAACTATAAAATTCCTGGAAGATAACATAGGAGAAAACCTAGGTGGCCTTGGATGTGGCAATAACTTTTTAGATACAACATCAAGAGGTACAATCCATGAAAAGAAAATTGACAAACTGGACTTTGTTAAAATGAAAACTTTCTGCTCCATGAAAGACAGTGTCAAGAGAATGAGAAGATGAAACACAAACTGGGAGAAAATATTTGCGAAAGGCACACTTGATAAAGGGCTGTTACCCAAAACATACAAAGAACTCTTCAAGTTCAACAATACGAAAATAAACAACCTGATTTTAAAATGGACCTCACCAAAGAAGATATACAGATGGCAAAAATGCATAATAAAAGAATGCTTTCCATCATAAGTCATCAGGGAAATACAAATTAAAGCAACAATAAGATACCACCGCACACCCATTAGAATGCCCCGCTCAGGAGCACTGACAACACCAAATGCTGGCAAGGACGTGGAACAACAGGGACTCTTGTCATCGCTGGTGGGAAGGAAAACTGGTGCAGCCACTTAGAAAGACAGTGTGACAGTTTCTTACAAAGCTAAACACACCCTTAGCATGTGATCCAGCAATCATACTTCTTGGTATTTACCCGAAGGAGTTGGAAACACATCAGTCCACATACAAACTGGTGCATGGGTGTTTATAGCAGCTTATTCATAATTACCAAGACTTGGGAGCAACCAAGATGTCCTTGAGTAGGTGAATGGGTAAGCTGTGGTCCATCCAGACAATGGAATACTATTCAGCACTAAAAAGAATAAGCTAACGAGCTATGGAAAAACATGGAGGAAACTGAAGTGCATGTTGCTAAGTGAAAGAAGCCAATCTGAAAAGGCTACCTACCGTCTGATTCCAACTATAAGATATCCGGAAAAGGCAAAATTATAGCGACAGTCAAAAGACCTGTGGTTGCCAGGGGTGGAAGGGACATGAAGAGGTGCAGAGGACTTTCAGGGGAGTAAAAACACTCTCTATGACACTCTTATGATAGACACATGTCATTGTACCTTTGTCCAAATCCATCAAGTGTACAACATCCAGACTAGACCCTAATGTAAGCTACGGAGTTGGGGTGACTGTGATGTGTCAATGAAGTTCTTCAGTTGTACCAAATGTGCTACTCAGTGGGGGTGTGGGTTACAGGGGAGACTGTGCCTGTGGAGAGGCAGGGGTTTCATGGGAAGTCTCTGTACCTTCCATTCAGTTTTGCTGGAAACCTAAAGTTGCTATAAAAAATATCCTTTAAAAGAGAAAAAACTAAATTGCTGCAAGCAGCCACCTACAATTTGAGTTATAACATAGAGGAAAAGATATTAAAGAGAAAGAGGAGGGTAGTGTGTATTCATAAGATCAGGGTGTGCCTATTTACACACACACATACACTCGCATGGCATGTTGCAAAGTGATATACACAGGGGAGTCCTAAAGACATTAGAAGACCGGCCTCTGTCTCATATTTTCTATGATTTTAGGGTGTGTATGCTTGCTCACATGTACGTTGTATATGTGTGTACATATATATGTACACAATATTGCACATGTGTAAAGTTTATAGGTATGCAAACAGGTGTTGCTGTTATTAACTGTATTTGTAAGCCACATGCATACATTAATGCATTATGTTGTGCATAGATTTATGCATGCGTGCTTTTTATGTGTCTGTGTGACTGTATGTCTATGCCTGTGAGTGTGTCTCAATAATGTTGTGGCTAGCGGTGAGGAGAGGGCCAGCAGCTGGGTGAACCTCTGAATGACCGGCAGGGTATGAAGACCTGCAGGTCCGGGCAGGTTCACTGCTGGGAAGTGGGGCCTGCAGGCAGCAGAGCACTGAATTAAATGCCCCAAGGGCTCTCCCATGGGGAGTGGGCTGACGTCAAAACTGTAGGGGCCCTTGACTCTGGAGGGAGGGCAGCTGGGCTCCTCCCCAGAGGGACAGAACTGAGCAGCATTAGGCACAGCCTGATGCAGGGGCCTGGGCAGGAGGGAAGTCAATACACAAATAGGCTTGAGGGTGTGAAGCCCTGGGAGGCCCCTTCCCTCCTCACGCTCCAGATTTGCCCCCTGGGAGCTGGAAGGAGGCAGACACATGGATTTATGTGAGCTCTGTCTGCGAGAAGTGCCTGGATGGTGTTTCTGAAGCCAGCAATGTAATATTCAGCTCATTCTGGTCATGAGGAAACTGAGGCATTGGAAGGGCTTGCCTGAAGTCAGGCCAGGAATCAGTTTAGTATGCAATAACTGATTATTAATGAGCCAGTGAGTGAAGAAATGAATGACAAGATGAGTGAAATGGAAGAGGGAATAGAAAGGCTTAAGTGAGTAACGAGGACCATCTTGGCTGTCTACTCCTTCTGCCCAAGAAGAGAAACAAGAGAAGCTAGCAGAGATGAAGTCGTAAAAAATGAAGACCTTGATCTTTCTATTTTCTGAGGGTGGAGAGGAGGTCTTGAAAGAGTATACATGACGTATCGTGTTTTCACGTGTGATCATTATGAGGCATGTTCATGCATATGAAGGGGAGCTTATGTGGTTGTGTATTTGGGTATATGAATGATACCCTGCATAAAGAGGGATAAAAATCATTTGCTGAAGTCAGAGGCCTTCTGAGCTAATAAGGGAGATTTAACATAACCACAATTGATCACAAATGATTCATTCTACAAACATAGTCAGCACTGCATGGACGCCCAGTGGCCCAGACCCACATTAGCCCCTGAAGGAACCCTCAGAGAGAAGACGTGTTTACCAACATTAGAATTGAGGGAGGGAATGCAGTGAGCCAAGGGGTTATGTAAGTGAGGCTCCGGAGGAGTCAAGAGCAGCCTGGAGGCAATGTTCCGTGTGAGTGCGCACATGTGAGTGTCTGGGCAAAGGGCTTCTATAGCCGAGCGTTGGGGTTTTGACTCGTACACACAGCTGGATCTGGTGTGTGTTATATGGGAAGGTCACTATAACGGCTTCCTGCCCCCTCCATCACTCCTAAGCATGACGCCATTACAAGGTCATGGGTGGGATGATCACATAATTTATTGTCCAAATTGGAACACCTGAAAGTGGAAGAGGGCACTATTGACAACAATGCCGGACAACTGGCATAACCTGGGGCTGCCCTGCGCGCATGGGGGCTTGAGGTTGCGCTGCTTATAGAGGTTTGCAGCCGGCTGTTCCCTGAAGCCCCAGCGGCCGGAGTGTGGACATCCCTTTTTGCCTCGCTGGGAAGCCCCCATGGCTCTTCTGTCATTTTCCCTTCCAGAATGGAGGCCCAGCCCTGTCCCACTCAGCAGGGCGGCTGAGCCCTGGGGCAGGGACAAGGGCTGGGGGCAAACTGGGAGAGAAGGCTCCTGGGGCCTCAGTGTCCTGCTCCTCACAGCAGGCTCGGACTTCAGGGCCTGGCGATCAGCAGGCCTGCTGCTCAGCCTGGGATCTTAGCACTTCCTCCATCCACTTTAGCACCACGTTTTCCCCCTCGCCAGCCCAGGCAGGCGGCTCTAATGGATTACTTGCATTATCTCCCTCATCACTACTTAAATATTTATCAGACCATTATGTATTTAGTGGCCAGGAGGGGGGGAGTGGAAGGGGCAGAAGGCAGAACTGCTTTGGCCAGATGCAAGGGTTAATTACAGATTGGATAACTCTCCCTCTCCCCGCCTCCCCCAACCCCGGGTCTAGATTTAAAAATTAAATAAATAAACATAGTTGGGAGATTAGAAGTGGACTTTTATTTACATGTAAGGAAATCCAGCGCAGCCTAATCCAGGTTTTAGTGCCTTCCAACACCTCGTTTTATTATCTGTTCCCTTCCCCTACCTGCAAACCCGTGGGCTGCCTGGGCCTTAAACCAGCTTCTAATTAAAAACCATACTTCCGTTCTTTGCTCCTCAAGCAACCAGTGTGTGGGAAAACTCAAGCTCTCCTGGAAGTGGAAGCAACATCCGCCTCATAAAAGAAGTTCTGAAGGTAACTCCAGGGCTGGCACTGTGAAATATTGTTCATTATAACGAAGCAGCTGAGATAATGCTGTTTTCTAATTTCCCTTTCTCAGTCAGAAATTAAATAAAAAGTCATGTCTAAATTACAATACTGGATTGAGATCAGACAAGGGCCCCATGCAGGGAACTCATGATCTATCCTTCCCACATTTCACAGCCATTAAAAAAGATTATCGCCGTTTCTTTCCCCTCTCTTTTCTTTGAGGCCATTTACATGTCTTCTGAACTCTCACTGTGTTTTATTCGAATCTCTTCAAAGTGCCAGTGCACATAATAAGCCAATCAAAAACTTAAATTAAGAAAAAAAAACCCAGCCCAGGCAAACTCGGGCTCTGAGCTCCAAGTTCAACTACTGAGAGGGTCCCTTACTGGGCTGTTAACCATCACCTTCCTGGCCCTGCAGTCTGTCCTCTGCCCAGTGGGCAGAGTCTTCTCAAGGGACAGTCAGGCTGGTGAGGACTCATTTCTTGCAAAAATAGCCTAGTATTTCTATAGCCCTCCCTTGTTATGGAAATGGCCCTTGGGCAAAATGAAAGTGTTGAACTGGCTGGTAAGGGGTACTTTAAAGTTCTAATGATCCAGTAATATATAATCGAGCACTTACTTGACGGCTCAGCAAGGGAGAAAAGACACACTGGCACATCTTGACAGTTGCAACTCAAGCATTTTGTGTTCTGAGAACTTGTTGGTGTTTCTAGAATGTCGCACACAAATTTGGTGCTGATAATCATTGTTTTTGATGGAGTTTATTAAATAGCATCATAATGAACCATTTTTGCCATATGAAACATGCTTTCTATCCATCACTCAGATGCTATAAACTGAGCACCTACTATATGAAAGGCACTATATGATCAGGTCCCTTGAGGTACTAGCTGCACTTTGGTGCCCACTCTCCAGCTGGGGCAAGAGTACATTTTGATTTTAAAATGCAGCATGAATTACTGTGAGGGTAGGGCTGCGCATGGCAGGGTCTAAAAGTTCAAGGGAGGTGGGTCTTTCTGGGATACATTAGTCAGATAGAACTTGGCAGGGGAGAGCGGCTTGAGCTGGGCTTTGCAGACCAGATAAGATGGAACTATGAGGACATCTTATGACAAAGATGTCCTCATCTTATAAGAAGTCTATGAGAAAGACTTCAGGAAGGCCCAAGTGTGAGCAAAGACCCCGGGATGGGATGCACGGGGCATTAGAGTACAACAAGAAGCCTGGGTAGACAGAGTGCCGGGGGATGGTCTCCTGCGACCACAAGCAACCTGTCCAGGGCTCCTCAGAAGGCCACCTAAGGTGGGCGGGGTCTGACAGAATCCACTGTGGTTCCCATGGATACGTGGCTTCTGACCCATGCTACATTTCAGAGTTTCGAGAACAACCGAGAAGTTACTCTACAGCTGGACACCTACTCCAGCAGCCAGCTGCAAGCCCCATAGGCCACCGTCATAGCGATACTGGAGTGGTTCCTATACCAAGGGGCATCGTGTGCAGCCCAAAATGTTGCAATTGGAGGAGAAAAATGGGCAGAGAGGCTGGGTGGAGTTTAATGGCAGGCGCAGTGGCAGTGGCCCTGGATTGAACTCATACATCATATACTTTTGTCTGTTTGCAGTGTCTGTGCCTTTCAAGTGTCAGCCAAGCCAGCTGCCGAGTGAACGCTCCAAGAACACACCCACACCCTGCAGACCCGAGTGCCATCTTTCTTCCGACTTCTTGACGTGAGTAAGTTCAATTGGACTTAAAACCCATCTGCACCATGGCAAGAACTTTGGACACTCCATTTGTCAAAGAAAGGAAAGGAAGCCTGTTAAATTCTTTAAATATAATTTCAACTGGTATGAATCTTTAATGGTTATAAAAATGCCTTTAAATTTTTCATCATCCACTGTGCAAAGTTACTCATCAAGGGTGACTACTGAGAATTTGTAGAGATCATCATTAAGAGTCCTGATCAGTCATGGTGTACAGGCACTTCAGCCGTAAACCCTGATACCAAACGGTTACGTTCATGGAAGGCAGCGAGCCCACATTTCTCATTAAAACCAGGAAAGCGTTTTATCCTGATTCAACATATTGTATGATGCCTTTCTGAATACACTGTATTTTGTTTTTCATTTTGTATAATTAAAGAAAATGGAATGACTTCTTCCCCAGGCCCCTGCAGTTTGCTACAATGTACAGTTCGAATAGTCTCGTTTCCATGTGTGTTGTGACTTTAAAACGTAGGACAACCTTGCCCTAAGGTGTCTCTCCTGGTCTTCACGGACCATGGGTAGTACCTAAGTCTGACTGGCAGCCAGCTGCCCCTTTGCCAGCATTGGTGTGGGCACAAGACTTCCCAGATCCAACAGAAGGGTCTCAGGGGCCAAAGATAGTATGTTATGACCCTGAGGAGGTCCTCTTGGAGTCGCTCCCTGGATACCTTCCTCTTGTGGGTGCTTCCCAGGGTTGAGTCCCCACTGGTAGCAAGACACGTTACAGTGAAGGCATGAGGAGTGGGGGCGGAGGGGGGCAGGAGGAGGTGCAGCGCCCAAATGGCCGAGACATGCTCACTGGCCCGCCTGATACAACTCTTCGTCTTTAGTTCTTTTAGGCTCTCTTCTCTATCCCTTGATTTTAAATAACTTCCTGAACTATAAATGCAAGAGTTCCAAATGAAAACTGATTGATAGCCTCATATAATTATATAATAAAAACGCACCGCTGTACATATACATTATGTGTGGGCGCGTGTGCCTATATGCATCTGTATCTATTCCAGAGGGAGGAATATGCAATAACGTCTTCTGAAGCAAATTGTCAAGGTGTCAATAAGGAATCGCGTAATGAATGTGTGGGTGTGATCTGGGGTAATTTCTTCGCAATTATGTTGCTCAGGCTGATTTCCCAAGACAGGTCTTAAAGGCACAAGCCCCATTCCCAAGTGGAAAGCTGGGTGTTTTCCTTCCTATGGCATCATCAAAGCGTCCCATTTCCAGGCCAAAATGCCTCCCCTCAAGCAAGCCAGCCTGATCTGAGGATATTGGATAATTCGGCCGAGTGTTAAGAGCTGCAGCCCTCAACTACAAGCTCTAGAGACCTGGGGGAATTGTCTGTGTCTGACCCCCAACAATGCTAGCGACTGTTCATGGCTGAGAAATAACAGCGGTGCTACCCAACCAGAGGAGCCGGGATTCAGAGAGATGAGTACTACCTACACTAAACACTGCTCCAAATGGAGGGGATGAGGAAGAGCCAAGGGGGGAGTGGGCAGGTGTGTGCTGGAGGGGGCAAGAGGAATCTATGCGGCCTGAGCCCCCGAGGAATTCCCAGTCTCTCTGAAGAGACAGCTGCATGAACAAGTACCAATAACTCAGTGTGAAATGGAATGTAATAGAGGTCTAACCATGGGAACTGGGGTGGGGGTGAGAATGTAAGAGAGACCGTGCAAGACAACTGTCATTGAAAGTCAAATAAAAAGTGCAACCGACATCTAAGAGATTGTTTTTGCAAAGTACCTTGCTCTGGGCTGGGCACAAAGGAGGCCCTTCCTTAACACAGTTTGCTGCATGAAGTACAGGCTGCATTCAGTCGTCTCCTTGGCAGGGACAAGGGTCCCCAGTCACCCATCACTGAGACCACGCTACAGACTCTGCTGTCAGGAAGGTCATTTGTGGTCCAGGAATTGTGTAAACGCTGGACCCGAGCCACAGGGCTAGGTCCGGGCACCTAGAGAACAGACTGGAGGAGGGAAAGAAAGAGGGGCGTTCCATTAGAAAGGGGGCAAGGGCAGAAATCATTTTCTCTGCCTACCCCACAGCATTGAACCTAGACCAGCCAGTTCACAGTGGAGACCTCTGAGCTTTTGCCGATACCTCCTTGCCCACCCCTGTAATGCCCCCATTACCCTCCCTCACTTGATACACTGCTGTTCCTGAGTGCTGTGACCTCGGTGTTTGTAACATCCCTCAACTCTCTGGGTCACTACAGTTGAGTCCTGATTGCTCTTGCACTCCTTCAAACCATCCAGTCCCTGCTACCAGCCTGATTTTTCTAAAATACGTAAAATCCCCCTCCCTTGAACCTTCCCATGTCACCCCTCCCAGGTAAAGCTTACACTCCCAGGCATTTCCAGCAAGAGCTTCACACCCTGTACCTCCTTGCCTGAGCAGCTCTCTCCCTTCCTTGGACAAACGAACCCTACAGGCACATACGACCTGGTAGAGTTCCTCCAGTGCTTCACGCTTCCTCTCAGTCCCAAACTTTTACACGTGCGGTGGTCTCTCCCTCTGAAATGTCCCTTTCCCCTTTCTCTGTTACCAGCTTAAGTCACAGACCACTTTGACTCCCCTCTCCCCCTGGAATTCGCGTCTGGGTTAGCCGCCCCACCTCTGTGCTCCAGAGCACTTCGTATGTTTTGATCTCAAGCCGAAACAATGAACTGTCTCTTTACTAGGCCATCATGCTCCTGGGCTCTAACTTCATGGGAGGGACCCTTCCTGTAACCCGTATAAACCTGCTTCCCAATGCCGAGCACAGTCCCTGACACACAGCACGTGCTCAGTCAGTATTGGGATGGGCAGAGGGATGTTTGGAAGGATGGAGTCAGAGGGAAGGAAGTGAGCAAAGGCACAGAGGCAGGAAGGCCCAAGGTCTGAGGAAGCCTGAAGGATCAGGTGTGAATGCAGCAGAGTTCTGCATGGGTGAGCCATGGAGGGCAGGTCTGCTGGCCGGGGGAAGGGGGGCGGGCACCTAAAACGCCCAGGCTTTCCCACGAGGCTGCCTGGCTGGGGCCATTTCCCTCTCCTGGCTGGGCCAAGCAGAGCCTTTGTCTCCGAGCCGATTAGATGTGTGTGCATGCTGTGTACGTTGCACTCTTTTATGATAGCTGTTGTTTGTCGGAATTGATTAGCCTTTTCGTGTGGGAGCCATCTGCTGTCTGTCAGGCTCCCGTCTCACCAGCATGTTGATTTCAATAAATTATTACGGCACTTGGAGTCGGCTGGGTAGTGTGATGCTGTGAATCCCGCACATCCAAATCAGAACTGGATTGAAAGCCATTTAATGCTGTTTCCCCACTGCCGTCTCTCTCAGTCAACAGCATTTAAAGTGAGCCCATTACCTTGGGCTGCCCGACACATTCTGTACCATCTCCTTTCTTCTGCCCACAGACCTGAGCAGCTGATCCAGGCCTGACTTCCACAATACCCCATTCCCCTGGATACAGGGACTGGACTGGGGTGAGCCTGTCGGGGAGACAAGTCGTCTTTTCACTGGGGTTGCAAAGACGGAAGATGCATCTTTGGGGGTTTTAGCAGTCATCTTTGCTGGCATATGGCAGGAGCTGAGCAGACACAGGCAAAGATGAGACAAGATAATATCCTAGGGTTCCTGAGCCTTTGGTTCATTCCTGCAGGTCTTCCTTCAACTATGTCCATTTTGTCCCAGCTCCAGGTGTCTAAGCTCCGACTGAGATCGGTTCCAACTCTCAAAGGAGGTGACCCTAGTCTCTGTTCATAAAGAACTTCTGAAAAAATCTAAGCCAGTCATGACAATGCCACTTCCCTGGCTGGATCTTGGTTCAGGACATGGCCATAGGACCCAGTGTGTGCCAAGGAGGGGGAGGTCCTCTGTGGCACTTTTGGGAAAGGGGTCCTTGCTTTTAAGAAGAGACACAAAAAAGACATAGTCCTTTTTTGTCTGCACCACATTGTTCTGTCTGCCAAAGATGGCTTGAGTAGTGACACTGCCGTCTGGTGACCATGAAGGAAGCCCGCTAGGACGGCAAGGCAGAAAAGTACCCTGGGCCCTTCGTGGCGCTGTCTAGCCCCAGAATTGGCCAGCTCCAGGGCAGCCATGCCTCAGAAATTCTTGCTTGATGAGATGACAAAAGTGTCCTCTAAATCAGTTAAGCCCAAGTTTTCTTTTATTTGGAGTCCAAAACACCCCATCAGATTCACCTAACTTTATAGCTTTCTCTCAGCCTGTTCCTGCTCATTCCTTTCTTGTAGGTCACATAATACCCTCTTTTCCATGTACCGCCTTTTGAAAAACATATGCTGTTCCCTCTTCTTGAAGATCATAATTCATCCTTCACTCCTTTTTCCCCTGGCTAACTTTTGCTTACCTTCTGAAGCTTGGTTCACCCTCCCTAAGGGTTGTATGTCTGAACACGGCACAGTTCCTCTTAAAAGTATGTCATGGCTCCCCTGAGGACAGCTTAGGAAACCCCTCCTGAGCTCCTCTCCTGAACCCCGTTAGCACTTGGCGCACATTTCCAGTCACATTTAATTCTAATCGCTGTTCCTGGTCTCTCCAATGACAAGGAGAGCTCCTTGAAGGAAGGACTGCGTCTTATTCTCCAGTACCCTTCAAACCTCACCCAGTACCTGGGCTAGAACATAATAAGCACTCAGTAAGTGATGACTGGGTGGACGGACACGTGGGAATGCACTGTCTTCACCATGGTCAGGCTTACAAACTCGTCAGGGAGACCAGAGTACCATGAACAAACTACAGAACAAAGAATTATGTCACGTTTTGTGATACATAGACTTCCTAACAATTAAATAAATGCATATTAACACAACTTAAGCTGTCATCGCGTGATATGAAATGTAGCCAACATAAATAAAACACATAAAGCCCCGCCGGGTGGACTGTGGGAACACAGCATGCCCATGCATGGCCGGTGGCGTTGTGAATTGGTTCAGTCTGTCTGGAGAGCAATAGGGCAGTGTGTGACCAAAGCTATGACACAGCTCACACCCTTTGACACAGTGGTTCCATTTTAGGGAGTACACCCCAAGGAAACAACCCAAACCCCCAAAATAATAATTTATATGAACACATTTATAGCAACTGTACTTAGAATAAAGAAAAAAGCCAGTAAAAACCTAAGCTCTCAAGGGATGACAAAGCCAAGAAGATTATGGCATTTCAGGTAGGAGTGAAAACCAGCAGGGGTGAGCAACAGGGAAAAAGGTGGGAAACCTGTAACTGAACAACAATAAAAAAGAAAAGAAAACTAGCAACGTCCACATATACAAATGCTTTAAAAAACACATAAAATAGCAACAGCATACCGATTTAAATGATATTAAATTTTATTTAAAATACATTGCAAAAAATATTAAAGAAAAAATTTTAATGTTTAGGGATCTTTAGGCACCTGTATTTTCGTGGAATCCAACCCCCGTGTCTGGCATTCATGCATCTTACCCAGGCACCTACAGCACAGACGTCTCCTGCTCTCTGACTCCCAGCAGTGCGTGCTGTCGGTAGCCTGGATCAGCCTGATGGAGGATGATGAGAGGATTAAGCATCTCCGCAGAATAAACTGTGACGTAGATATGGAGAGCTGGAGCAATAAAGTATACTGCGATCCTTGCCAGGTAAAAGCGAACTGTGACTTCTTATTGGAACTGAATTTTTTTTTTTTAAGATTTTACTTATTTATTTTTTAGAGAGAGGGGAAGGGAGAGAGACAGAGAGGGAGAGAAACAGCAATGTATGGTTGCCTCTCACATGGCCCTCACTGGGGACCTGGCCCGCAACCCAGGCATGTGTCCTGACTGGGAATCAAACCGGGACCCTCTGGTTCCCAGCCAGCGCCCAATCCACTGAGCTACACCAGCCAGGGCTGGAACTGAATTTTTAAAAACCGCCAGCCATCGGAACAGCTACGGATTCAGTGTCCGGGGCTGGATTATTCTCTCCGGTGAGACGGCCATATCTGTCGTGGGAGGCCCCTCCACCACGTTTATACTAATCTACTGCTGTTTCCTAAGAAATATCTACTTTCTGCACTGGACAAGTAAGTTATCTAAATGAGATCGAGATAGGAATCCCTGCACCTTTTGAGTCTTTGACGGCTTTAATAATTTCCCCCAGGGATAGGCTATTTCTTTGGGTTTATTAATTTAAGTCTTCCATTTGGTACTTTATAACAAAGAAACCCTTAAGGGAATCAGGGAATCAATGTAATAATTCTTCCTAGTACTGAAAATACACACACACACACACACACACACACACACACACACACATGCATATACATATATATGTATGTTCCAACCAGGCAGTCAGGAGCTGAAAAAATAAATGAAGTGCACCTCTAGATCCACTAGACCAGTTATGATGTCAAAATCCCACTTATCACCTAACTCTCATAAGACACTTCACTGACCAGGTAGACCACAGTGGTATACTGGGTCCCCAGGAACTAGCTCAGAGCCACGGAAAGATCTAAGAGGTATAAATGTATCCTTTCCCACCAAACCACCATTGCCTTGGTAAAAGACTCCAGATCTCTTCAGAGGCAGACAGGAGAAGAGTTTGCAGTATATACTTGTATATCCTCCCTGAGAATACTCTCCAGACTTGTGCGGAGTGGTTGCAGAGTCCCTCCCAAAGGGTCTGAGCTCTGGGTCTCTGGCCCAAGTTCAGGAATTGGGTGAGAAGCAGTGGTTCTCTATACTTGGTGACTCAAAAGAGAGTTCTATTACCTAGACCTCGCATTTGTTATTTGTTTGTTTGTTTGTTTTGATTATATGATCCAAGAAAGTTCTTAGAAGGCTATCCTTATATTTCTTTTTTTTTTTTAGATTTTATTTATTTATTTTTAGACAGAAGGGAAGGGAGGGAGAAAGAGAGGGAGAGAAACATCAATGTGTGGTTGCCTCTCACGTGGCCCCCACCGGGGACCTGGCCTGCAACCCAGGCATGTGCCCTGACTGGGAATCGAACCAGTGACCCTTTAGTTTGCAGCCCATGCTCAATCCACTGAGCGACACCAGCTAGGCCTATACTTATATTTCAATGCAAAATCAGTTAGCCATCCCAAAGGCAGCGATGGGTCTGGGCTGCTCTGACTACCAGGCTACCCTGCTGCCCATTATGGATCCAGCAGTGTTAGACAATTAGACACTTCCCCAGTAGCCACTCTCCGGTTTTTTGGTTTTTGTTTTGCTAACTAAACAAAATTTGTTGAGGTGAGTAATGTGCCCAGCTGAAAGTTCTCACATTCCCAAATTCTCATGCAGTTAAGCTGCAGGTCTGTGACTTAGATTCTGACAGATCACACAGGCACGTGTGAACATCAGATTAAGAAGTGAGCGAAAGAAAGAGGGGCTACATGCAGTGGAGCTGACGTCTAGCAAGCTAGGGACAACTAGCAAGATGGAGACAATCAGCTCAGCCATGGTGAAGGTGCCAAGGGTTTGGTATCTTGTCCTAAGCTTTGCCAGTGCCAAGGAGCAGTCGTCTCATCAAAGCCATCCCACAGCCCCAGGCTCTGCTCTTCATCACCCCACCCCCAGTGCATCCTGGGTAGTACCTAATATGCCTTTATAAAACCTCTCTTCTGCTTAAGCCAGCCAGCATGGATTCTGTTGCAATTAAGAACATTAAATAGTACATGCACCACCTTGCCTCTGGAGGTTTTTTTAGTGTCACTTCTTGGTCTTTTCCCCTGGGAATCCTAGTATCCCTAATGAAACCAGGGATTCCCATTTCAGCTACAGAACTCTCGGCATAAAGATAAGAGCTGCTATGGCCCTCTTTAAAGATCTGGGCACTCCCCACTATGAGATTTCTCAGTGGCTTGGTAAAGGAAACATCTTCCAATCTGCCTTAGGGAGTAGAGTTAACGGGTGGGTGAGCAGGTTGCATGTGATAACTCTATGTCAGCCTCTTTATCTGCCTAATTTTTTTTATTCTTTACATTATATGAAATATTTCTGGCTTCTTATTTTCGTTCCGTATGGGCCATTATTGACTACAGATTTCAGTAAGCCATCTAAAAAAATATTGAAAATCTTTCCCTGGCAGGCATGGCTCAGTTGATTGAGTGTCCTCCTGCAAAGCAAAGGGTGGCTGGTTCGATTCCTGGTCAGGGCACATGCCAGGGTTGTGGGTCTGGTTCTCGGCTGGGGGTTGTGTGTACAAGATGCAACTGGCAGATGTTTTCCTCTTGTATTGATGTGTCTCTGCCTCTCTTTCTCCCTACCTTCCTGTCTCTCTAAATAAATAAAATCTTTAAAAAACTTAAAATAGTTTTTAAAATTTTATTAGAGATTCTTGTGCTAGCATGTTGAATTAAACATCTTTAATAAGTGCTCCCATCTTCATAAATTTATCCTGACCCAAAATGATGTTTCCCCCAGAATGGAAAGCCAGTTTAGGTACTGATCACCAAAATGAATGATGCTCATGCCCTACAAACACTGATGTTGGTTCTCACAGTATTCGCCAAGAAGCCACAGGGCTTCTCAGAGCTGCTCCAGGAGCAAGGAATGCCGCTGGGCTCTCTGGACACCGCCCTCCACTTTGATCAGAGAGGCTTCAAACTCTACTCACAGGCTTATAGGTGAGCTTTTGTTTGAGGGAGGGCTCTGAAGCTTCAAAAACCATTTGTTTAAGTTTGGAAAACCACTGAAGAACATCTTCGAAGCCCACCTAGAAGACTCCATGGTTTTTTTAATTACCACAATCTGATTTGATGTCCCTCATTGGAATTCTAGGGGAAACCTCCAGAAATAGGTGCCTGTTTCAAGGTTGTTTTACCCAAAACCAATGGGCCTGTCAAAAAGTCACACCTTTGCCTTCCAAGAGGTACCATCGCCTGTACATCTCTTGGTAAAAAGCACAAGCTAGAAAATGCCAACGGTAGGCAAATGGGATGGGACAGTTCCTCCAAGGCCATACCAAGGCCATTACAGGAGACTCCATGGTCCCTGAGTACTGGGCATGAGGCTTCTAGAAAGAAAGAGAGAGAGAGATAGAGAGAGAGAGAGGAAGGAAGGAAGGAAGGAAGGGAGGGAGGAAGGGAGGAAGAGAGGAAGGAAGGAAGGAAAGAAGGAAAGAAAGAAAGAAGGAAGGAAGGACAGACCTGTGGAGGGCCGGCAATATCAAAGAACATACACCATGTGTTCATGCCTGTGCTGGACTCAATGGAGAATTCGAAAGAAGAGAAGATAATGTCTCTCCAGGCGTTTGTCCCTTTGTTTACTGAGAACCTGTCCGTACAGGTACTACACTGGTGTATAAACCCCACCCCTCAAAGCACTTACCATGCGAGATATGAGTTTACTACAAACAAAACTCTTCCACGTGAAATGGAGGACACCAAAGAGTATAATAATGTGGTTGTCCATAGACTGTAAATACCCCTCACATTCAAAGAAAAAAAAGATGGATGAGGGCTGAGTCAGAAATTTTTCTAAGAATGGGATCTATATTGAAAAAGGAAAAAGGGGTTTTTCAAATGAGAGTAAAGTGAAGTGTACGGTGCACATATGTGAATGCCTGTCCCTTGCAGCTGTTTATTTGTCTTGTCTTCTTTAGCACGGCCCAATTGGCTACCGTGCGGACGAGATCAAGGACTTCCACTCCACGCATCCGTGATTCTGTAATCCTCGGAGAACAACCAGCACACCTGCAAGCCAGTTAGCTTCATGGGAAAACAGGACCCCTCTGACCCCTGGGCTAGGACTGTGTCGTCTCCAGTCTGTGAATGGGTGCAGACCCTCAAACAAGAAGGAGTCGACAGAGTGTAGATGTCCCAACACAAACCCCAGCTCAACCCTCTGAGCCCTTTGGAATAGCCTCTTTTCCAGCCATAGACTGCAGTAGCACCTGGCCCAGGGTAGATACTAATTATTTTTAAGTGCTAAGTGTATAGAGGTCCGGGACCACATGAATGCTGCAACTGCAAAGTGACCATGAGGCCAGGGCCAGGCTGAAAGCATCACATTTTCACAAATGCTTGTGGTGTTGAAGAGCACAGCTCTAGATTCAGAATGCCTGGGTTGAAACTCAGTGCCCCAGCTTCCCAGCTGTGCTACCTTGGCCTTGATTTCTCCAAGTGCAAAATAAGGATGGTGGTAGTAATTGTGAGTGAGGATTCAGTGACCAAGTATTTAGCACAGTGCCTAACAAATGTTAATGCAAATTACATGTTGTTCAGGGGGAAAATCAGATTTGTTCACCTTTGCCTCAAACAGCTACTGAAGACCATCGAAGGGGAGTGCTCTGCAGAGAATCAGACTGGCCCAGAACCCTGTAGAAACAAAGCCCTCCTAAAAATCATGCCCTTCTTGCAATAAGCTTTCTTTCACCTCCTGACTCCTCCCTCCAATACCTTGGGGCACCTCTTCTGTGCCCCTTCCTGCAGGGTCTCGATCCCCCAAGACATTTAATAGAAAAGCTCAAAGTTGAAAGAGACCATAGAGGTTGTCTACTCCATACCTCAAGGCTTGTAACACTGTTAGCAGACAAAGGCTTAACACATGATTTTTTTCCTCCAGGTGTCTGAGTTTGAAGCTCTCAGTGGAATGAATCTTTGCTAATCTCAGGCCTGTGATAGAGACGCTAAGTACCACCTAGTGTGCACGTGATCTGCGCCACGTGCTAAACACTTCACAGGCGTTAGCTCATTTCATCCTCCCATTAACTCAAAGAGGCAGGTACTCTTACTCAACTCCTTCCACCCATGTTCCAGGAGGAAACTGAGGCTCCAAGAGGATAAAGGAGCTGTGCAAGGTCACACAAGCCAGTAAGTACGGAGACAGGTGTGTGAGCCGCACACACGGTACTGACTTGGTGTTTTAGAGCTTTGTTTGTGTTCATTTCATGAAGCTGTAATTGATGGCTCACAGTGTCTTGTGCGGTTCTGCCAGGCAGGAGTGTCCACGAGGGTCCCAGCGGGTGTCAGAGCCTGGGCCGCCCTGAGCTTTGTGGGTCTAGTGGAGACCACCGTGTCTGCCTCTCAGATGGCGGTGTGGTAGCTCAATAAGTAGCAGTTATCATGATCAAAATTTGAAAATCAATGAGATGAAGGAATTCTTTTGTTGTGAGCTTCTGAGGAAATGAATGTACCGCCCACTCAAGGCGTTCAGTGTGCTGTTGGTACCATTTGGGCATGAAACCCAGGACCTACTCGGACAAGTGCTGCTCTCCACTTGAACTGTGGGGAGGACCTGTGAGCCCAGAACATTCCATGGCCAGGCTTACCTTGATGGTCACCAGTATAGGCTGTCTGTCTGTCTGCCCTTAACGCTGTGTTCCCTTCCCTCTGTCTGGGACCTGAAGCTCTAGGGGGCATGGAGGCCCCTTTCCTCGCCCACCCCAACATGAGTATGCACTAAAGGAGCCGCTAGGGTCTTCTCAGATTCCTTCATTCAGGCAAACCCTTGTTCTGTGTTCTCACGGGCCACCCCAGCCACAGGTTGCTACAGAGGCCAGAGAGCCTCAGGCCTCAGAGCTGCCCTGATCCTAAAGGGAGGCGGCCAGGAGTCTGCAAGTGCAGGGCCGTGGGCAGGGATAGCATCATTTCCTTCTGTCCCTTTAACTGGAGGCAGAATGAAGTGGGATAAAGCAAAACCACTGGCAAAGAGAAGAAAAAATAGATGAATAATACTGTTGATATCTCTACAGAATGTTACATATTCTATAGCACTCTTCTTAAATGTGCCCACATCTATTCTTCTATGGATGGGCAGACCTGCCAAGAATATTATCTCCATTTGACAGGTGGGAAAAGTGGGACACGTAAGACCATGGGCTGAGCTGAAACTGAACCAAAACCTCCAAGCCCTTACCTATACCCTTCGCCTGAATCCCTCTGACTCTGCCTCCAAACACCTACAGAAGAGCCTGCACTTCGATTTTCGGCACGAGCTCACACCAGGTCTGATCCTGGGAAAGATGCCATCTAACTTGGTTTCCAGGAACAACGCCACTCCTGGCAGAGCAGCTTGTCCCTTTCATCCAGGGGACTCCATTCATTCCTGAAAAGAACCTGGAGCCAGCTGTCCCCCAGAAGGAATCAGCTTAAAAGGGACACAAGTGTAACTCTGAGAAATCACTGCCTGGCGAGCCAAGCGGTCTCCCGACTCCACTTGCAAGAGGGTCTGTGCACCCTGTGCTTGAACAGAATGGGTAAATGAAGATTTCACCAGTTCTGTGTCAAAACCCAACCAGGGACAACATCCATCTCTAATATCACAGGGAAGTGGGAAATGGGTTAATAATCCCTTGGGAGTCCCACCCATAAAAGTTGTCTGAGTCTTTAACTAAATCCCCTTTGCTAAGGACATAATGCAACATCATTACACTGGCCTGTGAGGAGCATTTCCCTGCAAACGCACCAGCCCCGCTTCATCTGCCTTCAGTCTGCTGGGCGCTGGGGCTCTGCCTTCTTAAGTGGGCTCAACTGTATTCCAGGCTTCTGCGGTGATGTGGAACCGCGCAGAGCTCCATTTTACGTTCTTAAATATTCATAAGGAGCTTTGCAACATTAATATCTTAGATGGCTTACAAGAACACTTAAATACTGGTTCTTCACTCCCCTCTCTCTCCCCAAAAGTCCCAGCCTGTTGTAATTTGTGTAATGCACTGGGCCATTTTAATAATTGTCCAGGGATTTATGTGGTGGTTCTCCTGCCCTGTCACACAGGGTGTAATTACGACCCTGGCTTCTCTTATGCGCTAATCCTGCTTGTTTCAGGGAAGCCAAGCTTGGACAGGGCAAGCGCAGGGCAGGGCTGATGCGCAGGAATTACTTATAGGCCTCAGCTATTTCCCTTCACCTCCCTGCTTCTGCTCCAGGTTTGCTGTTGCTGAATGGGGAACAAACGGCTGTCACAGCGTCTGGAGCACGTTTTTAATTAAAGGACGTGTTTCATCAAAAGGAACAGATTCAAGAATGAGAGACCAGGGCCATCAATGAGTGCCCAAACAATAAACTTTGGGCACATACTGTTCAGAGATGAGAGGCTTAGAGATGCATCCTACCCTAAGGTGGAGTAAAACTCTGTTGTTATCATTTTGCATAAAAGCAAGACAGAATAGAAGCTGCGAGCTGTAACTGGGGGAAAAGGGAACTCTGGGTGTCTTAGACCTCACCGAGATGTTCTGATATGATTCAAACACCAGGGACTTGGCAGATAGTGAAATCAAACGGCTCTAAAACTGTACACTTCTAAAAAGGTGCAGACACAAAGAGCTACTTGGGGTGTGTCTAGTGTTATTTTGCATTGGGTCTGGGAATCTCACATCACTGATATTGCCTGATCACCTCTGACCTCCAGATCTAAGCTCAGTGCAAGAAAAAAGAGAGGAGATGAGGTTCTCATAGTGAGACACGCAAAATCCATGTCAATGCTCAGAAAATCTGAGCACCAGCATTCTGGGCCAGACCCATGGAGCTAAAAGAACTCTGACTGAATGATTTCAATAGGGAGATAAGCCAAACACATGTAAGTACTAAACCCCTTAGAGGTGAGCTTATAAACATATGCAGGTTAATACAAAGCTGATTAAGAATATCTATGCTACACGAATAAGCCCTTGTCAGCAGTGAACCATCCTTTGAGGAAACGCTTCTATAGTTCTAATTCAAGTTCAAATGTCTGAACCCAGCAAAGATGTGTACTGGTCTTATCCTTCTGGCCCCTCTCTGCTCCTGCCCTTTCCCTCGTACATGCCTCCCACATGGCGTTGCCCTGGCTGGCAGTCCTCGGCGCAAAGGCAGTCATGTCAACCCCATTTGACATCCTGGGAAAGTGAAGCCTTCCAGGTTCCTGGGCTTCTTTCCCCAAAACACTACTCAGAGGAGGCTTCATGCCACAGGTGAGATTTGAATTGAACTAGTCTGGGCTAGTGAGGAGCATTCCAAAAATGAGCAGATAGATCGGGACAGTGGTAGGGAAAAAAAAAAAAGGGAGCCAGCCATGCCCTGGGGCATCATCACAGGCACACCTGTTTACTGTGCTTCATTGCATTGAGCTTTGCAGAGACTGCATTTCCATCAACATGGAGGAGGCAGGACCCGCCCCCAACAAAAAGATCATGCCTCGCCGAAGGCTCAGATGATGGTTAGCAGTTTTTAACAATGAAGTATTTTAAATTAAGGTGTATACATTGTTTCTTTTAGACATAATGCTATTGCACAATTAATAGACTACAGTACAGTGTAAATATAACTTTTATGTGCACTGGGAAACCAAAAAATCCGTGTGACTTGCTTTATTGCAATAACCACTTTATTGCGGTGGTCTGGAACTGAACCAGCATATCTCCGAGGTCTGCCTGTGATTGATTGGTTTGCCTGTTGGGGAAGGTATTTACCAGGAAGTTGTAGCAAATTGGGCTGGAAAGAAAGATTGAGGCAAGAACCTCATACTTACATGATGGGGGAGGGGACTTTAGAAACAAAAGCTTTGAAGTCACATGTCACCTTTTGTCCGAAAGAGAGAAAGTAGTGAAGAAAGCGGACTAGCCTGTCTGGTTTGGCTTCCACCACCTGTCCTGTGTCTTCTTTCTAGGAGATGTAATTCGAACAGAGGGGAGTAGTCACTCCACTCCACCAAAAATTGTTCAACTCCCCAGGCCCATGAATAAGATGCTCCCTGTACCTGAAGCATCACCATGCATTACTTTTACTCACTCATATGCTCCCCTTTAAGCTCCTAAGGGCACAGCAAGACATCTCTATTTAGAGGAGAACATAGGTCTCTTTTCTCCCGCCACACCCCACCTCCATAGAAAGATCCCTCCACAGGTGTATCAGCCCCTCACTGGGCTGGTTAACATAATGGTAGCTTTCAGAACACTGGCTCTTAGAATAGGGTGGATCAGATCTAACTCAAAGAGTCTAGAGAAGGCCACACAGTGTTGAGGAGCCACACGTCATAACTCTACCATTAGCTGTGTGATCACAGACAAGCAGCTTCCCACCCTGAGCCTCAGTTTCCCCATCTGCATAATGACGGGGACAGGGTGGGTCCTGGAAATTTGCAAGGTGTCTTTGTGATCTAAGACCTCGTGTATCTCTTTCTGCTGCAAAAACACTTTGTTGGAACACGGTGTCACCTGGTAGACAAATCTCCACACAGATTACAAAGAGGGTTTCATAACCGAGGCCCCATTACCACTGAATAACAGCATTCATCTCCATCTGATTCGTGGAAGATTCTGAAGTAGAAGGAAGGCCAACTGCTCCCACGATCGGCTCCCGCAGGTTCCTGGCTGTCCAAGCGCCACAATCACGGACTTTGCTTGTCAGGACATGATTTACTGCGCTCGGAACAGTTACACACATTTCCATAAACATTCACAAATGCCATAAATATCCAATTCCACGAGCATGAGAGAGGGGCGGTAGGAAGAGGATACTAGGGATCGTGGGCGATGAGGCAGCTCCCCCAACTTTAGGGCATTAAAGCTAAATTTGACTAATCGTGAGAGGTTCTTCCTCTGCTGAGCACCTGAGTGCTAATTACATGCCTGGTTAATTCAGTAATGTACACACATTGCTTCCTCCACTTCACGAGATTAATGAGGGGAAGAAGAAGGTGGTTACAAACCTGTTTGTAGGGTTGTTCTTTACACGTCCTGTAACAGTGGCCGGAAATGAGCTAAACCACTTGGCATGTGTCGTCCCCACCACTTTGTGGGGCGCAGCTCATGGCACATCCTCTCTCCCAGCACATGGGGCAGGGTCAGCAGAGGGCTGGTGAGCATGGGAGGGAGATGGGGGCACAGGTGCCATTCTCCACGGAAATTTCACAATACATTTCTCCATGGTAGCCTGACGTCACTTCTTCCATAGCAACTGTTTCCAGGTGGCCATCATGGGTGTCATTTTCCAGCATTTTCAGAATCATTAGAAGCTTTCTTGTCTCCCCCCACCCACACACACACACCTCTCTCCAGGTGTCTTGTAGGGATTAAACTGGGCATGCATTCCAGAGTCACAGCTGCCCCTGAAGACAGGAGCCTGAAATTCCAAGGCCTCCTGGACCCAAAGCAGGGCAGAAACCCAAGAAGACAGAGGGGTAGAGAGCACACGAAGGAGGTTTGCCAAGTGCAATGAGGGGGAAATCTGGGAGGCTCCTGGACATCTAGACAATTTGACACTGCCACCCTTGCTGCCATCACTAGGATAGAACGGGACAGGGCCTTCTCTGCCCTATGCACCGTGGGTGGTCCTTCTGTAAATACTCCTCAGAAAGGACCCTCCATTCTGGCTTCCTTGGGTGTAATCTGCCCTCCTCAGGCATGGCTGGGCATGCATGGAATGGAACGAAACCCAGCAGCCTGCTGCTCTGCCTGCGTTCAGCTCAATCAGCATTTATTGAGCATCTACCATGGGGATGCCATTCACGGAGCAGGCCAGGGATACCAAGACAAAAACGACCAGTTCTTGCTTTCAAGGAGCTTTCAGTCAAGCAGGGAGGGAAACGAGCTGATCATTTCGTCCACTGATCATGTACATTCACGTACAGGGTCCAGGGGGTGGTGGGTGCAGGGAAGGGATCAGTAACTGCTGAGAGAAAGATGCTCAGGACATTTCTCCAACAGAAAGGAGATCTGAAGGAAGACAGATAGGGCCGAAATGGGGCAGCAGGAAGGACTAGGAATCAGCATGCTCAAGTGAAGATGTGCAAGTGGCTGAGACAGCTTGGGGGCAACTCTCTTTTTCAACCTGTCCCCTCCTTCCATCCCCTCCTTTCTCTCTCCCACCTCCCTTCTCCCTCCCCACAGCCTTCACTCGTTCCCAGGGGAGTGTTGTCAGAGGCTCGTGGCCAGTGCAAACCCTCGGGACCCTCAGGGCTGAACCACAGCCCCTGTCCACACCATGGCACAGGAGACAGCTAGACACTGGCTCCTCTGTTTCCTCGGCTAGCATTTCTCTCTCCCTCTTGAGACTACTTCTCACCAAATTGACTGCCTACTCTGGACGGGTAAGCCAGTGACCTGCAGGGCACAGGGACACCTTAAAAGAAAGAGAATGTGTTGAGTAATGGAATAAACATGTTTCTAGTGGTAGAATTTCAGACATCAAGAACAGGTCTCCCTGAGAGCTATCTGTGACGGGGCACGGAGAACTTCTTAACTGCCCTTCAAATAGCAGCAGGAAGGCTGGACCAACTCAGGTGTACCTAGTGAGTTGGGCAGACATATTTAGGGCATCTCATTACATCAAAAAATCTCAAGGCCGCCTGGCTGGTGTGGTTCAGTGGATTGAGCACGAGCCTGTGAGCTAAAGGATCTTGGGTTCGATTCCCAGTCAGGGCACACACCTGGGTTGCAGGCCAGTGTTTCCCTCTCTTTCTCCCTCCCTTCCCCTCTCTGTAAAAATAAATAAATAAAATCTTAAAATTTTTTTTTTTAAATCTCAAGGCTTTTTCAGAGCAAATGACTCAAGATTTAAAAAAAAGGAAGCTCTGAGATCTAGGGTTCCTTGCCTTGAGTCCATCTGCCCCTTGGTCAAGAGCTGGAAATGACTGTAAGGCAGATTGGGACCCCTGATCCTGTTCAAAGCCCAGAGCCACATTGGTTCCACATGTCCTCCCGGGGTCAGAAGGGACTGCAAGCTGTGTATGTAGGTAGCACCAGCCTTAACTACTCACCATGTCCTTGACTCCCATTGTCCCATTCCAGTGCCTCTGCCCTCCCCCTCCCCAAGTCTTGGTGCCTCTCAGTTTTATAAAGGGACCTAGCGATACCCCTGGAAAAGGTCCTCCACCTCCAGCTGTGGAACCACTCAGTAATTTGGGGGATCCCTGCTTGTCAACAAGATGTGGCCTGAGCCCCTGGGACAGACCAGCAGTGAGGTCACATCTCATCAGTCTGCGCCCTCCCCCAAGCCACCCAGCCCATGTCAGGCCATCTCCACTTCCCAGAAAAGCAGAAGCTGTCCTCGCAAACCACATTCATGGGGTTCCACCGCAGTTGCCCATTGACAACCGAGAGCTCTAGCAACCACACGTGGTCTTTAAAAAAAAAAAAAAGGCAAGTCATCCCGCAGGCTGCCTTGATTACATCACGGGTTGTCGCCCAGCCAAGCTTTTACACAGGCCCACAGGAGAACGTGGTCTGCAGCCAGCCCTGGCTGCTGCTGCGCAGCCCCACAGCCACCCGGCCGTAGATCACGTCTGTAAGCCCGTGGAGTTCATTATCTCCCTAATGCTGCTGCTTCTGTGGATCATTAGAAAGAAACTTGACCTGACCTGTGAACTCTGAAATTGATTGTTGCCTTGAAATGGTCAACAGCCCATTTTCTAATCGATGCACAGAATAATTTTATACATATTTAAATTATATATTAACTTTAATGCTTGTTAAATTTATCTACCACTTTCCTCCTGTGCTTTGCTCGAACTCAGGAGGGTCTATTTACCTTTGGGTGGGAGGAAAAGAGAGAGGGAGGGGGGATATAGGCCAAGACCAAGTGAAGGAGGGAAGAGAAGCGCCAGCGTTGAGCCAGAGGCCGTGGAGGACAGGGCTTACAGCCAGGGGTGGGGAGGACAGTACGTGTGCCTCTGGAAATACATGTGTGTGGGTGTGTACATGTGAAATGTGTATGTGTGGGGGGTATGAGAAAGTGATGTGAATGTGTGTGACAGTACGTTTGTATCTGGGAATACATGTATGTGTGTGAATATGAGTGTGTTTTCTCTCCCATGCACTCTCCCCCAGCTTTTGGTCCAGACGCCTTTCCTCACCCCCACACTGAGAATTAGAGCTTCCCCCTACTTCACGTGGAGGCACCGTCGATGCAGGGACTTGGGCTGGAAAGGACAGACGTAGACCATTACAGTCATCCTGAGCTGGGCTTGACATTTCTAGTACAGAACAGAGTCCCCAAAGTGCTGAACTACCTGGAAAGAGGGCCAGAATTGCTAATGGCTCCATAGCAGAGGTTCTTAACCTAGCGTTCATCAACCCAAGACCTCTGTGGATCAATGAATCCCTTGAAATTGAAGAAAGCTTGTGTGTGTGTGTGTGTGTGTGTCCAGGGAGAGGCTTTGTCACACTTACTAGACTAGGCTTTCAAAGGGTTTATTACTGAGGAAGAAAGAGCCACTGCTCTGCAGGTGACACCGGTCATTTGCAGGGGCAGCACGGCTTTCTCCTGCACCCAGCACTTTGGCACACAGCCCCAGCACCCCTGCCCTCGCTTCCATCCGGGCGACACTCGCTGTGGGTCTCTAACTTTGAGCCTGGAACACCTGGTAGAGAGCCACTCCTACCCAGAGCAGAGCAACAGACAGCCTCCCAGCTGGCTCCAAGCTCCGAGTCCAGCTCGGGGTGTCAGTGCCATCCTTCCCAACCCCAGCCTTCCAGAGTTTGGCCACCCCCAGGGTTTACTTTCACTCCATGCCCCTGTGGAGGGGTGTGGACAGATAGCATCCGACCTTCTAGAAACAATCTTTAAAATAGTCACGCTTTTCATCTCAGTTATTTTGCTTCTAAGAATTTGTCCTAAGGAAGTTGTCCAATTGCACACAAAGGTTTGTGCACAGAGATGTTCCTCAGGTTATTGCCACCAAAGCAAGCCACGGGGACAGACCACTGGTTGTCTGGCACAAGGGGAAGAGATAAATAAATGCAGCGACTCCCTATGAAGGACTGCTGCGCAGCAATTAAAAAGCATGTCTGCATTTTTGAACCAGGTAACTAAATTAACTACCAATCATTTTAATTGCCCATCCTCTACTTTTTCGAGTATGTTTTGTAGAAGTTTTAGTGACATGGAGAAATGCCTGCAACTATACAGAAAAGTATAATATGGTGCAATTTCAAAATTTTTTATTGCATAGACAAAACAATAGAGGAAATATATCCAAAATAGCAATGATTTCCTGGCCTTTCAATACATTTCTGTACTTTCTAATTTTCTGCTATTAGCATGCATTAAGTTCCTTACAGTTAAATTTTTTAAAAAATGTTCTGCTTTCCAATCCATCAAGAGTCCTAACTTAAGACTCCAAACTCACAGACTCCAGGCTTCTGATTTCCTCCTTCATGGGAGCAGTAAACAAAGCTGCTGCCTCACCGAGACTTAATGCCTCACCGAGACTTAATGCCTCACCGAGACTTGCCGTCCCCCTCAGTGGTCCTAGAAATAAAATCAAAACAGTACTTACCTCTTTTATCCTTTCACATTTCCACATTCTTCCTCAACTCTCAGAGTCTTTCCTCAGGACAATCTGTTTTAATTTACTTCCCCTTCCTCTGTTTATTCACAATAGCCTAATTCCCCAGTTACAAACAAATGCCCAATTTAGGTAAGAGACTATGACCTGGGTTGTTTCTTCCAGGTGAAAACAAGAGGAGGGGGTTGGGCAGAAAAAGAAGAAAAGGAAGTGGGTGAGAAAGAAGACCCGTTGTACTAGGGTAGGTTGCTACCTACTTTCCTGGGAAGATCAAGGTCATCTAATATGTACTGCCTTGACTTTCCTCCCTCTGCCCAGAGACTCTCCGCATCATTATCATCCATCCTTTCAGCCTCCCTTGTGTCTCAAAGGAAGACGTATTCTGTTACTTTGCCAAGGTGCACCCCTCCACCTGGACTATTGATCCCATCCTTTCCCATCTCTTCCAGACCATTGCTAGATCAATCATCCCCAAGCCCCAGAGGATCTGCGATCTTCCCTCCCTAGTGGCTTGTACCCCTTCTGCAGAGTCAGACGGCATGGATTTGAATCCCTGCTCGGCTTCTTAGTACCTGGGCAGACTACTTATCCTCTCTGTGCCTCCGTTTCTGTGTCTGAGCATTGGAATAATAACAACACCTACTTAATACAGTTATTAGAATGAAGTGAGAACGAAACACTCAGAACAGGGGTGTTGCATAGTGAATGTTAGCAGCTCTCATTATGTTTATGGTCCTAAAGCAAGCTCAGCATGGGAGCCCCAAGCAGGCGCCTTTGTTGGGAAACACCTTCTCCATCATCTCAACCCCCGAACCACTGCTTCCTGTCAGGGGAAATTCTCTCACTGCCTGGAGTTTTTCAGTTTCTCTAAGACCTCAATCCCCTGTCATCTGGGTGCCACGTCACCCACGAATACAACTACTCTCATTGGCCATGCCAATGGCACCCCCAACCCCCCACGACCTTCCTCAGCCTTCACTCTACTCGGTCCCCATCAAGATTCAACACCCCCCTCCTCCAAACTTTGGTCTCCTTGGCTTCCTAACACGGCACAACCTTTGGTTCTTTATCAACATTTCAACATATTTCTTTTCAGCTTCCTCTGCTTACTGTTCAGATGGAAGCTCATCCCCCCAGGTTTGGAAGCAGGTCCCTTCTCTTCTCACTCAACCCACTTTCCTGAGTGGGCCTACCCACCCCCGGAGCTTCAGCCATCATCTACACAGTGACCACTCCCATATAAGAAGGCTTTAAAGCAGGGGAGAGGGTGGAACTGAGTAGCTGTTGAATAGACAAGAGACGGATCTGCCGGAGGGAGAAACGGAGAAGGGAGGGGAAAGAGAGGAGAGGGCGTAAGGCCAGCCTGATTTATAGGTTGAGTCGTGGTCAATGTGGAGTGATTTCTGGGGTATAAAGCAGTTTTCCACCTCACTGCTGCTCCTCTATGACATTAGCGTTATCTGAGAGCCTCCCTTTAGCGTAAGGATCTGAGTTATTTTGTTTAATATAGCTTACACTTGTGACTCCATGGTGCAGTAGGAGAAAATGGGGAAAGGATTCAGGAGGCCTGTTTGAAGCCCAGCTCTTCACTGATAGAAAGAGGTAATACTGTCAATTACGGAGGGCGGTTGGGAGTATTATGGACAATTATGAGTTTGCCATTCTCTCCCCCATCTTGGGCTCAACTTCTTTATCTGTGGAATTGGGATAGCAGCATAGATGACTTAGAAACTCCTGTGAGCAACTCTCCTTTGAAAGGCGTTGGCCCTAGTCCTCTGCCTTACTTAGGAAATGAAGCCTGATGAGAGGTGACAGGTCAGTAAATAACACTCCTCTTCCCAGACGGATGACTCAGAGGCAGCCAAGGCCACCAGAGGAAGAATTGGCTTCCTCACTGCCAAGCCGGAAGATGCGGCTTTAGACCTCTGGCCACAGTGGCTTGCTACTATTTCATTCCAGAAGTCCAACCTCCCCTTCTATTTGGGAGACCACCGTCCTCTCCCCAGTGTGCAGCAGGCTCCATTCCTGCTTCTCTCCCAGCTTTATGGGCACCTGGGAGAGTCCTGAAGTTTTCAGCTGGGCGGGAGAGGTGTGAGAGCTGGAATCTGAACTGACTTCCTGAACCCCTTGACTAATTTTCTTTCTACTGTACCAGGAAACTCACAGCTGTGAGCAATGCCTACTGTTCCAGCAACCCTGAAAGGGCAGGGCACCCAGAGACCAAAGTTGTCCCCATCACACCAGCCAGATCCCCCACAGGTCACCAGTTCAGAAGCCTGGGATAATAGTAATTCCTATTTATTGGACACTGTTCTAGATGTGTTCTATGCATGAGCTCATTTAATATATATAATAGTCTTAAAAGGTGGTTACAATGATCAATTCCCTTTTGGGGATGTGTATACTAAGACACAGAGAGGTCACTTGTCCTAGATTATGAATAAACAAGGAGCAAGGATTGGGTACAAAGCCAGGCAGTCCCAACTCCAGAGCCCATGCCTTAACCACTCTGCTCTCTTGCCTCCTCTACCTTCCTAGGGCCAGTTAGGCCCACAGAAGTGCACAGAACACTGGAAGCCTCCATCCAATCCACTGCTGCCCCCACATCAGCTGTCCCCTATGACGGTTAACTTGACTGAGCCACTGGGAGCTCAGACATTTGGTCAAACAGTATTCTGGGTGCATCTATAAAGGCGTTTCTGGCTGAGATTAACATTTGAATCCACAGACTGAGTAAACAAGTTTGTTTACCCTAATGTGGGTGGGCCTCATCCAATCAGTTGAAGACATGACTAGAACAAAAAGGCTGGATGAGCCAGAACTCTCCCCGCCTGATGCATGAACTGGAACATTGGGGGTTTTTCTGGCCTTTGAGCTCAGATTGAAACACCACCTCTTCTTGGGTCTCAAGCCTGCCAGCTTTTGGACTAGAATTTATGCCTTTGGCTCTCCTGGTTCTCAGGCCTTCAGACTCAGACTGGCTCGCCAGGGTCTGCAGTTTGCTGACTGCCCATCCGCCCCCATGATCAGCCCCCATGATCACATGAGCCAATTCCTGATAATAAATCTCTTTATATGTATCTCCTATTGGCTCTGTTTCTCCAGAGAACCCTGATTAGCATACCCACATCAGCTCACATGTCCTGGGTCATGGTTTTACCCATCTGCTGATGCTAAGAGGAAGTTCCAGCCGGAGCCGCCCCAGCGCTGGGCATTGGAGCATCAGGACAGGGCAGCAATGGCCATGGAAGGGTGAGGAGAAGTGGAGAAGGCCACCAAGGAGAGGTGCCTGGGAGACAAGGGGGAAGAAGGTAATGGAGTTGGCAGTGGAGAACAAGAGAGGGTGCACTAAGCCTGAGAAGCTGGAGGAATCCATGGTGAGCAGACCTGGTGGCAAGAAGCAAAGGGGAGAAGACGGTCCCCCATCCTATGCTGACTCCTACGAAGGATGTCACTCCCACCCAGGCCCCTGTGGATCCAGCACACTGTGCCTATTGTCTCTTGATTCTCCCACAGGCACTGTGTTCATCCCTCATCCCTAACACCTGTCACTAGTAAGTGCTCACCAGTGGTGGAAGGGGGTGTCCATCGGTCAGATGCCCAAATGAGGAAGTCATTCCTCACCCCGTTGTGCGATGCAGACATGCTTGAAGAGTGAGGGTGACTGAGGGTGGGAGGTGGGAAATGGTTCCTGACAGCAGAAGCTGGAAACCTTGCCGAGCACTAGAGCATCATGGGAGAACAGTGCTCTGGAGCTAGGCTGCCAGATTCAGAGTCCAACTGCGTCTCTGACTAGCTGTGTGGCACTGGGTAAGTTTCTGAACCTCTCTGGTCCTCCATTTCCCCCTCTGCGAAGTGAGGATGATAATAGCACTCACCTCAGAGGGTTGCCAGGAGGATTACACGAATTAATGCAAGTGAAGTGCTGAGGACCCTGCCTGGCACACTGTAGGCACTAAATGTGTTGGATCACCATCACCATCATCAATTACTACTCTGCACAAGAGGGCCATCACGATGGCCCTCATTTTTTTCGTAACTAATCTGAGCTGTGTGAGTTCTCTTTAAGGTCTGACCCTAGGGGCTCAACCGCTCACAGTGGCCACAGATCTATCACCTGATTGTGACCCTCAAAAGAGACACAGGCCCAAACAAGGACTGTAACCACAGCATGTTTCCAGGTCCTCAGACTTTCCAAAATACAGCTCCAGGTATCCAGAACCTGAGGAGAGAGACACTAAGTCACCAAAAATGTTCAGCTTCTTTCAAGAGGGTGGAGGGATTATTTGTTTGTTTTTGCAAATATTAAACTTTCCAATTTTCTTGTAACAGTGGTGGCTTCATCAGAAAGGCGGAATTGGATGCCCAGATTATTACGAGACAGTCTGTGGCTTAATCATCTCAATGTTTTTATATTGGAGAATAAAGAGGCATTTGGCACTTATCTAAAATTACAACGGCGGAGAAGGAAAAGGGCTCTCGCAGGTACATAGCTGTGATCTGCATGTGTACATGTTTTGAGTTCATTATGAAATCACAGAATCAAGGCATCTCAGAGCTAGCAGGAGCCTCTGCAACCTCTCTTCCAACCTCTTACAGATGGGGAAACTGAGGCCCAGGGGAAGAACCTCAATTACCCAGCATCACTCAGCTAGTTAGTGACATAATTAAATAAAATTATTGGGCAAGGAGAGGGTCCACTTCTTATTTTAATGACAAGATGCCCTCTGCCTTCTCTGTCTGGTCAGGAATGCACCCCAGCCCCGGCCTTCACCTTGAGCCCCTCCATGATCCAGCTCTGTGCAACCTCACTCTCCCATAGTAACTTCCATGCTGCCAGGCTAATCACTTCCCTGCTACCTCCCCTCTCTCAGGAATGCCTTCCTCAGCCCGCTGCCCTGATGCAAATTCTTCCTTCCCTTCAAAGCCAAGTGGAAGGTAATTTCTTTGAAGTTTTTTCTGACCACTTGTCATGAAAGCTATGGACCCTGAATTCACAGAGCAAGCTCCATCTGCAGGCACAGGGCTGAGAGTCATGGTGAAAAGGAGCCCAGGGGAGTCCAAGGGCTCAGCCTCCATCCCAGCTCTTCGTCATGACCTCAGGAAAATTATTTCTCTCTCCAAGCCTCAGGTTCCTCTACTGTAAAAATACTTAGCTTTTACAGGTGCTTGAAATTAAATAAAATTACACATCATAGCATGGGAGGTACACAAGGAATGGATACTTAAATTTAAAGATACATTATTTAGTTCACCAATATATAATAAACACTTCTGTCCTGTAGTCAGTTCCTGTGCATGTTGGTTTTCTTATCACAACTAGATTGTAAGGAAATACAATTAAACTCCAGAAGAGTAGGAATTTTGACACTTTTATTCCCTTAAATAGCCCCCAGTCCCTCTCACAATGCCTGGTACAGAGTAGGCACTCAGTAAATGTTGAATAAATGAACAAACTTCTTGCATCCCCTAAAGAGTTTAGACCCATAATAATAATAATAATAATAATAATAATAATAATGAGTCTTAAGGCTTATATGTGTATAGTGACTGGCATGTTTCAAAGCACTTTCATGTGAAGAAAATTCTTTGATACTCAGCCCGCTGAAGGGGGAATATTGGGTATTATTATTATCTGGCCCCATTTCCTATGTGAGGAAACTGAGGTACAAAAGATGTTCAGTTCTCAAAGCGACAGAAATAGGAAGTGGCAACTCATGGACCAACATCCATTTCAGAAATGCAGACTGAGTCCGCTTCCAGTCAGCCACATCCGACACGTGCTCGTGGAAGGACTGATTAATTTGGATTCTGATTTTGATCGACTTGGTGAGGCATTTGATGACTACATGAAGAGCTCCCTGGTTGCCGGAAGAAAGACTTCTCTGAGAGTGGTGGCCGGATAAAGGGACACCCAGGCTGGGAAGCTGGGGCATTGGGACAGAAGTGAATTAGACAAACTCTTCCTTCAGCAAGACAAATTTGTGCAGGGAAACCATGCTTGGCTGGGGAAGCCAATTGGAAAAGAATGATAGAGGGCCAGCTCCTGAGGTTCATCAAAGTCATTTGTTGCAGGTAAGCTCATTTTTCACAGGCCAAGGGGATATTTACCTAGAGTACACCTTTAAGGAATAGCCGACAGATTGAACGGTACAATGCTTTATTATATTTCACACCCTGGTGATTCAATATGATGGAGGCAGGGGGGAGGGAGAGCAGAGGAGAAAGGCAGAAGAAAGAGATATTAAAATGTCCAGCAATGGGATGTCCTCCTCCAGTGCCTGGGGCAAATGTCAGCTGCAGTGGAAGGTACTGGAAGATGCTCAAGTAGCCATGCCCTGTGGCTGATGCTGATTGGAGAGAGAGTATCTGACTTTGGTTGACCTCACCCCTTCCTCCTAAGTACTCCCTCATGTCCCATGGGGTCTACTCCCCACCTCACTATTTTCAGAAATGTTTTCACATAATTCTTGGAAAGCAGGAGAACTGAGTTCTACTCCTGGTTCTACCTCTATGTGAAGCAGGTGAGCTGAGGCAATACCTTTGACCTCTAGGCTCCAGTTTCTTCTCCTATAAAAGACAGAAAGTCCTCGTGGTCTCTAAGCTCCCTTCCAGCCCTTACTGGAGACTCGTCTTTGTCTAGAGACAGCTGGCTTCTTTGGCAGCCCTCCCTCACACCCTGTCACACCAGTCGGCAGTCTAGAAGTCTGTTGCAATTGTCATTAGAAAGACCACCCTCAGCCTGGAGGCAGCCTCTGCCCTGGGCTCCAAAGGCAGGAATGGTCATTTCCTTAACAATCAGCATCCTTTAATACCTCTCAGCAGTTCTCATCCAGAAATCATCTCAACACTCTGGGAAACTAAATCTTTTAGCTCTTTCCACTATCTACAAAGTGTCATAATTTGAGTCTTTGTGCAACACAAGGATTGGGTTTCTGCTGTCCTCAAATCTTCAAAGTTACTATGGATTCCCTCCCATCAGTTCTAATCTTCTCATTCAAGATCTTGCTATGACTTGCATACTCCTATCTTTGCCTTTTATCCCCTCAGAAATGCCTCCTTTTCCTCTTCACTCAAATAAACCTGGCCCACACTCTTCACTGGAAGGTGCACTCTTTTGCCCTTGTCCTTCCTCATCCCGCTGCCTCTGATGTTCATCGGCTGGCAGGAGCTCTGGAAGCCATCTTGACAGGAGGCCACCTTGAGGATGTAAGTCATGAGCCAAAGATGATGGGCCAGAAATCAGAAAGCTACTGGGTCCCTGATGACTGGGAGGCAGAGCCATCATCCCAGCCTGACACTGCCACATCTAGACTTCTTTCACATGAGGGAGAAATAAGCTGCTCCCTTGTTTATACCAATCTCTTGAGCTTTCTATTGTGCACAGCTGAGCCCAATTCTTAATGGATGCAATAGCGTTGTCTAAAGGTCTCTCCACTACATTCACCATTCCACACCCATGGGTTTTAGCACACAACAGGGAGCACATGAATGGTTGTGGAAGAAGACAGGAAGGAGTAGGGGTGGTTGAGTTCCCTCCCCTAATTTCTTCTCCCTTCTACCCTGTCCCCTAGCCTTGGGTGGAAGGATTTGGGGAAGGCTAGACTCTGAGCAGCGGTGTCTGCTGGACTGGGTACCCACCACGACACATTTACAACATCCTCCACTGAAAGAGATGTGCCTCCAAAGCTCTGACTGGGGGCACCTGACACCATTTCAATACAGAAGATTCACTTTGTCTTTAAAAGGCCAACTGGTATGAAAATGAAGGTAGGATGTGGCCAGGCTCCTTTGTGATATCTCTCAACCTGCCCCCTACTGGCTGATTTCTCCTCCATCAGTGTTATTTGGAACTGGATGCTTTTACCCTTGTGTTAGAGCATTGAGGTGACATGCTAGGGAATCATTGTGAACTTCAAGTTATGTTATCAGCCATTTGGTAGTCACTTAGCAAGGCCCAGAGGCAGTGGCATATGTGACAAAAAGTTTGGATGGCAAAGGGAACTCAGAAGCAAAGGACCAGATGGAGAAAAACCCAAGGAGAGCCAGGCTGCTCCAGGGCCATGCAGGTGTGGGGGTCTGGGAGGCACAGGGGCAGAAGCCAGGAGAATGAGCAATTCAACTCAGTCCGATAAACATCTCTGAGTTCTTCCTATCTACTGGGAAATACACTAGCAAATGAGGGGACCCTGTCGCCATAGGAGCTCACAGTCTAGAGGAGATAAAGGATGTCTATGCAAATATCTATAATATAATGTAATTTCAAGTATCCAAAAAGATGAATAAATTAAGCTCTACAAGAACGAAGAACAGCTTCTGCTTGAGGGTGAGGTGAAGGCTTCCCAGAGAGAGTGGTGTTAGGACAGACCTGGCAGGCCAAGGAGGCCTCTGGCAAGCAAGGATGAGGGTGTTGGAGGGAGTTGGGACAATCCAGGCAATGGAAGCAGCAAGCCATGGCAGGGATGTGCCAAGAGGGGAGGTTGCCTCTACCTTCGAAATTGTGCCAATGATATGGATGAGTGTTTTTTGGACACCAGCCTCCTCAGAACAGCCACAGCATAATTGTCCAGGAAATGGCTCTTCTCCCCACACCCATAAACTCAGGCACAGAGGCCGGTAACTCCAGGTACATGGCATTTCCTGAGAATCAGTCCAGCAGTGAAAATGGTTGTGCTGAAACCCAGGTGGCTAATGAGGTCAGCGGGCCAAGCATACAGGGACACTCCTAACTGTCCCTGGATACCACACCCCTGGGATCCAGCTGCACCTGAGTGCCCCTGCCCATTCTAGAAACATAGGCTACATACTAAATAGTTGAATGATGTTGGGACCCAAGGCAGTCCGTGGTGAAGAACCCCAGAGGTGTCAGAACGACCATGCACTTTTCTTGAAGCGTTGGGTGACACTGAGAGCCTTCTATGTGCCTGGCCCCTAAAGTGACACAGTGACAAAAAGAGATATGTTAGTCCTAGTCCAGTCTCCTCAAGCTCACAGCCCAGTTACGAAGGCAGGAAGGCCCGGTGAATGAAGGCAACAGTACCCTCAGGGGATAACAAAAAGGAAGTCAAAGAGAGCTCAATTGGCACAGAGAAGATGAACAGAAATGTACACATGGTCAATCTGGGAGTACTTCCTGAAGGAAGCAATTTGGGGTCCTAAAGTGCTGGGAAAACAGGGACTCTGCCACTAATGGTTGTATCAGCCACCTATTACTGCATTAATTCTGGCAATTCCCACAAACCATCCCAAAGTCAGTGGCTCAAAACAATAATCATTCACTCTGATCCACGTGACCATAGGACACTGATCCGGTCTGGGCTTCGCTAGGCTTGGCTCTAAGGTGCAGGTTGGAATAAAGGACAGCCACCATTGGTTTGCACCAGCAGGTCTTTTGGGACTTGTTCCCATGGCCATGGCCAAATCACGAGAGCACATATATCTGCTAACATCCCATTGGCCATAGCAAGTCACATGGCTGAACTCTTCATCGAAGAGATGAGGTAGACACTTTGTCTGCCATGAAGTCCAAGCAAGTCACAGCCAAGCCCTGCTTCAACAAGGCAGGGATTGTATGAGTGTGGAGACCACAGGGGTGGGTGGAAAGGAAGTGAGTGGTTTCTCAACTCTACTGCAGTGGCAGAGAAAAGGGAAAGAAATCCCACATAGCAGGCTGCATAAGGAAAGGTGCAAAGGTGAGCGTGAGTCCAGTGTGGGAGGACAGAGGAGAGGGAAGGTGCGACCCAAATCAAAATGGCGAGGTGGGCAGGTAGAGAGAGTGGAGATGCACCTGTCTCTGGCAAGGAGGCCGGGGGCATAAGTGGGTGGCAAGCCAGCTAGCAGTCTTTTCCATGGGCCCTTGCCTCTTCTCCTTGATGAGTTAAGAAGTTACAAATTGGAAGCAAGAGAGCTTACTGCTGCAGGACCTTGTCTCTGGAAAAATATTACAATTCACTGAGCTCCCACCCCTCCAGAGGCTTTCCGGGGTGTGCCCAGCCCTGAGCTCCTGGCCTTGTCTGAGCAGAGGACATGCACAGACACACAGGCAGTGCCAACCCCCGGTGCTCAGCCGGCACTGCATTACCTGGACGGGTAACTGTGGTGTGTACACCTGTCTCGACTCTAAGCCACCAGGGGCCTGGGGCTGTTTTTCATAGTTTTTCTTGCAGTCTCTAAACAGCAGAAGCCCCATAACCACATGTGGAATAAATGGATGAATGGTGGGCAGTGCTAAGAGAATCAGACAGCACCATTTCTGGAATAGAAAAACTGGAGAAAGTAGGTCAGCTTGGACCAGCCACAATCAAGACAGTCCTATTAATAGAAAATGCAAACATTATTTAGGGACAGGAGCGTGAAATGGGAAAGGGGAAGGACACTTGAAGGTGGATAGAAACTCAGCCTTGTGTGAAAACACAAACTTGAGCAGAAATGAAACTCCCGGGGAGGCTGCCTGTTCCTAAAGAAATATAGTCCCAGGTAATGGCCTCAGGCAGCGTTTCCATGGCAGATCAGCCCACCAGGCAGGCAGCCAGCCAGCCACCTCGCCACCTCCCACGGAGCCCACAAAGGTGCTGGGCTCTGTACCAGCAACACAGACACTCGAGGAATGCTATGGAGGAAGTTGTCCAGGCATCACAGCTGTCCCAGGACAGGATCTGCCCTGCCTTACAATGGGGTTCCTCCTACTGGAAGGAATACCTTGCCCTTGCCTCCTCCAGAAAGCCTTCCAGGATAGATAACACCATAACCCTGACTTAATCCCAAATAAAGCATGCAAATTTCCCTTCACTGGTAAATGACGTCATACGTTTTATTTCACTCTGGATCATGGGGCTTTGAAATTGTCTCTTGTGTATCAGTTTTATGCAGACATTGGTTAAAGTAGGAGCTATGACTTTTCCTTCCTGTGGGTCCCTCCTCCAGGTTAGGCATTCTCTCAGCCCTTATTAAATTCCCTTCCAACAGAACGTGGTATAAATACGTGATGATGCAGATGCAGATCAAAGAAATAAGTCGGAAATCCAGAACCTGCTGGTGGTTCATGCAGGAGCCTCTCAGTCAGTCCCACCCCTGTTTGCCAAGGTCCTGGGGCACTGCCACCAACATCTGGGATGTCAGAACAGAGTGGCTGTGGCGCCACCTGACACAGGGTGAAAGCCTGGCTGTCCCCGGTGCTCAGGACAGGGGGGCTGGTGAAGGGAAGCGTCCCTGCATAATGCTGACAAGTGAGACAGCCAGTCTGGATAATCGTCTTAAGCCAGAGAAGGAAATAACTAGTGTGATGGACCATCCCAGGATATCTGAGGCTTGGGGCCAGGACGGAGCCAGGGAGCGCATGGAATATCCTAGCTGGCAAGCAGGGGCTCGGAAGGGGTGGGCAAGGCTCTGAGGGCAGAGGTCACCTGTAAGGGCCCAACCCATCTTCTGACTGGTTCCCCTGCCCCACCCAGGGCCGGATGCGCTGATCTGACCAGTCCCCTCAGGCCTCACGGGCAGCCTGAGGAAGAGGGAGGCGGGAGGCCTCAACTAGGCGTGTTGTGAAATTTAGTTCCCGCCTCTGCCAAATTGGGTTCCATCAGAAAGCGCTTTCACAAACCTCCACTGAAAGTTCGAGCCGGAAGTCACCTGAGCAATTGTCTTGTCCAACCCCTCATTCAAAAATGAAGATATAGAAGTCCAAAGAGGGAAAGAGTCTAAACCCAAGGCCCCCAGCACAGCAATGAGAGAACCTCGCCAGGAACCTGCGTCCCCTGGCCTCCTCTCTCTGTCACTGCCACTGCTAATCCTCCCCCTCATTCACTGAGTTATTTCTTAGGTCCCAAACATTGGGCTAGAATGATAAAGTGCATCCTAATGAAGAGAGAATGTGGAAGTGCATCAGTTATCTGCTGCTGCGTAACAAATTAACCTACAATTTCATGCTATAAGACAACAAGCATTTACTATTTCATGGTTTCTGTGGACCAGGAATCTGGGACCTGCTTAGCTGGGTGGATTTGGCTCAAGGTGTCTCGTGAAGCCGGAATCAAGATGGAGACTGAGGCCAGGTGAGGCGAAGGAGATAAGGAAAAGAATGAGAGTCCGGTGAAGAGGAACGGTGAGTCTAGGGTCACAGAATTAAGTGAAGCTGCAGAAGGGGGGACTGGCAGGAAGTAGGAAGAAGTGAGGCCCAAGAAGTGTCTATCTCTGTTTAACACATCACTTCTTTCCAGAAGCTTCCTCCAAGCCGACAGAACTCTCCGTCTGCCCCCTGATTTCCTGCACCTGCCCGTACTGCATGATTAGAATTGTCACTTAGCTTCTCTCTTACTCTTAGGCAAGTTCAACATAAAATGAAAGCAACAATAATAAGATGATGACGGTGACAAAAGCTGACAATTACCGAATTCTTACCACATACATGCCAGGCCCCGTGTTAAACCATTTACATAGGCAGAGGGGTAATATTTTTGAGGTAATAAGTGGCTTTTGCTTTTCCCACCTGTCTTTCCTGCCCTGCCCTCTCCAATCATGGAAATGAGGGAGCCAGGACCAACGTAGAATGCAGAGGTCATTGGAGTTGTACCTCTGGTCTCAGGCCGCCTTCTCTAGCCCCCCACCCTCCTTTTCCCCAAGCCTGCATCTCCCCTCATGCCTCCTGGGCACCTGCAAATCAGCAGAATGATGAGGACCATGCTGGACATGAAAAGAATGGCCTCGGTTCCAAATGGCTCCAGCACTGAGACCAAGGGCAAGTCATTAGACCTCTCAGCCTCGGTCTTCAGATCATAAAAATGGGGCAACTGGGGATGAAATCTACTCTCACACCGTTGCCATGAGGCATGCAGGAAATAATAGAAGTGCTGAATGGGGCACAAGAGCTGTCTCGACAGCTCCCCATATAAGGGCCAGATAATGTTCTGAGCACCCTCTGTGACTGACTCATTTGGTCCTCAGCAACCTCATTTCACTGATAAGGCCACTGAGGCGAGAGAGTGTGGGTGCTTTGCCTCAGGCCACACAGCATCAGTGAGCGGCCAAACCAATGTCTGAACTCAGACCGTCAGAGGCGGGCATTGACCCACCTACCCCTCCCTTAGGAGCACCAGTCTCCCGCCTCCTCCTGCCCTGGACACTCTGTTCACCTCAGCCAGCAGCCCCCATCTCTCCCAGTGGTTTGATGGTGGTAATACAGCACCTTGCCCCTTCTGCCCCCAGGGAGGGGCTCCCCGGTGAGCTCAATGGTATAGATGATACCCCCTGACTCCTCAAATCCTCCTGCTCTGTGCCCCAAATAGGGCAGGACACTGACCCATCAGGACAGAAGCTGGCCTGACACAGGAGCAGGGTCCCCAAGGCCCCAAGGTGTGCCAGGGGTTAATCCTTCGGTTGCTGGGTTGCAAGAAAATGGCAGAATGAAGCGGTCTCAAGTGGGAGCGGGACCAGAGCTGTGGACAGGGCACTCCATGGGTCTGGGCAGCTGGCACAGAAGTATTTCAACAAACTACAGTGTACAGGGCCCTGCAGGGCACAACAACTGCTTATTGACTCTGTGCTTGTCCTGTTCTGCTCACTCAGTGAAGGACAAAGCCTACTAATGCCCAGTCCAGTGCTCCTTTTACTGTCCCAACCAGTCCTTCCTAACCTGGGCCGCTTTCAGAAAAGGTGCTCAAACCATGCATGGCATTTCTTCCTCAGCCATTGGCTCCCTGCTGTCCTCAGCGGCCTCTCTGTCTCACCCAACACCTACCTCCCAGGCGGAGGCGAAACTACCCGGTAGCCATCCAGCCTCAGAGGGTGCAGCGCAGCCCTGGACTCGCCTCCCTGTCTGGATCCTAGACTTCCCACTCCTCCCTCCAGGGGGTGCTAGCACGGGCCTGATGTAGAGCCTCTGCTGGGGTTCATGGTGTGAATATTCCTACCGTGGCCCATTTCAAACTACCAGCTCACAAAATGCCTCAATATTTGACAAGTAGCTGTAGTTGAGTTGGTGTGAGGTAGCTCCAGCACACTTGACCCGACCTGCTCCGAAGCCTGCATACGTAGATGGTACAGCCGGGGGCTTCTGAGAGGGGACATCTTTCCCACCACTGGGTCATGGCAGGATGCGCCCTTCTTACTCCCAGCACCCACCTCCAGGCCAAGACAACCTGAAGTTAATGCAACTGAGAATTTTTATTTCCTTTTTTCTTGCTCCCAGAGGTGGAGAGAACAAGCTGCAACCAATAGGAGCTAGATAGAGATATTTGGAGAGATAGTCACAGACATCAGAGATAGAGACAGAGGTAGGCGGATAGATGGATAGATAGATAGATAGATAGATAAATAGATAGATAGACAGATAGAGTCGTAGACATATAGAGATAGGGAGATAGCCATAGACATGCAGATATAGACAGAGAAAGTGGTGGAGGTAGCGATAAAAAGATTTCCTCCATGTCTCATCTATTTTTCAATCCTGAGTTAACAAAAGGGTATACAATAATTATAATTATCATATTAAAGATTATATATAGTCCTGGTAGAAGTACCTCGGTTACACTGGCCAACTGTGAGACTCTTTATGCTGGAATCAGCATCCTCATAAGTGTGCTGGACTTCTGCTCCTTCTCAAGGCTCCCTCTGCCCAGGCCATTAGCAGGCAGCGAGCACGCTAAGCAGCCGCTGACATGGAGGAACAGTCGCTGGGCCAACCGTTTGTTTGCTTTTCCGCGGTGTGAAGGTTGAGTTGAGTCATTTTGCACCCAATTACTTTGCAGTAAATTTGCCGGATGGTTCTTGTCCTGCAGTATTGATCCAGCATCTCACCTTGAGCTTGTTTATTGACACATCAAATTCAGAAGTCAGGCCCACTCAATTGACCACTTCCCAATTAGGGCATTTATATGATGTCACCGAGGCCCCTTGTCATGTTCCGATAAGAGCCATTTGTCCCCCAGCCACCGCCACTACCCAATCGCCTGCAACCAAGTTGCCATTTTTCTCTGACCTTTCCAGAGACAGATGGCAGTCCATAAAATACATCATTAGCAACGTGTCATTTTATCTTGCCGCAGTTTCTTTACGTGAAAGGTGCTTCGTTCAACAAAAGATTCTGCAGCCGACTTCTCCCCGGAGAGAAGCTTACAATGCTTCTTTGCTGGAGTCAAGGATGATGGAGACAAATGTCTCCTTTTTCATCAGGGGGATGCCCCTTGGCCCTATTCAGGAAGAAGCCATTGGGCGGTGACACAGAGCAGACAGACTACCAGGAGGGGGAGAGTTGAGGTGACGGTGAAGTGTCAAAAACACAACCAGATATCAAAAAATAACACCCCAATGGTGATGCAAGGAAACTTGACTTGGGGTGGAGAACACACAATATAACATGCAGATGATGCGTCATAGATTTGTATACTTGAAACCTATATAATATTATTGACCAATGTCACCCCAATAAATTCAATAAAAAAATTGTTTTTGAAAGACAGCATCCTGGAACATGGGGATGCCCTCACACCCAGACAGTAGACCATTTCCTCAGTCAACGTCTGTCCTCCCTTCATCTGCCCACGCGTATGGTAATGTGCGGAGTCGGGGGAGCGGATTGTGAAAGGTAGAATGTCACGAAATGCGTGCTCTCAGAACTGAACTCGGGGTCAGGACACTCCAGCCCTTCACTATCACCCCACTTCAGGGACAAGCTCACACGGAGAAGGGCAGTGGGAGTGAGTGTAGGTCTTCTATGTCTTGCTATAAGGCCAGGACAGAGCTAGACTGTAGGCTCCACAAGGGCAAGGACCAAGACAAATCCTGCTCACCGTTGCATTCCTGGGATTTTCATGTCTGTCCCAGAGAAGATCTTCCCAAAAATGTCTGTCATATGTTGACTGAGAGAAGCTTAACTCAATATAGAATGGTCCATATTAAACAGAAATGCTCAATATAATTTCTATCACCAGCATTGGTAATTTGTGTGGAATTTGGAAGGTAATTCTCATAATATGGACAAGAAATAGGAGGGTCTGAGGCACCCCTGCTGGTGGGAGGCAGAGCCAGGCCTGGGGCCCAGGTCTCCGGGCTCCAGGTCCAGAATGCACTGAGCCTCATTATGTCTGGGATCACGTGAGTGTGCTATGAGACAGAGCCTCCCTGCTTTTATCAAGGCAGGGAGAACATAAGGCTGTGAAGGATGCTGAGGTAAAGGGGGAAGACTCCTAGAGGCCAGAAATACCTAGTCTGGGGACCCTGCCTGCCCTCCCAGGAGGGCTGAGGGGATCAATAGCTCAGCAACCGGAACACGCTCAGGGCACTCAGATTGGCAAGTCTGGTGCATGAATGGAAACATGGACATGGGTAAGACTAAATCCCCTGTCATTCACTGCGGCCGTGCAAGAGCGAGCAGAGGTCAAAGCTGTCCCTGGGGTGAGTCCCCAGCCCTTCCTCTGACTACTCAATGACTCCCAGTAGCCTCTCAAGCAGCCTCCAAGTCTCAGGTCAGAAAAGGGTCTAAAGAGGCTGCTCACTCCATTCTATGTCTTGAAAATCAGGGCCCCTTCTTAATCTTCAAGACCCATGGTGATGCCCCCCATAAATGAACACCTCAGTAAATCACTCGGTGCGGAGGCCCCGCCATTGTCTTACTTTCATCTCTCTTACTACAATCAGGGTCTGATCCAGCTTGAAGCAATCCCTGTCCTCATGGGGCTGGAGAATGGATGAGCAAGGTCTTCACTGACTACAGACAACCAAGAGTTGTGAGGAGAGACGGCATTTTAACATACAGAGTGGTCAGCCCTTCGCTGGAAAGCCCACTTTGGTATAAGACACTTCTAATCCAAAACAAGTCTTTTTTTCCTTCAGGATACTTGTCAAAAGAGAAACATAAAAAACGTATAGGGCACACAAGGGGCTTACAATCTACTTAGGAAAATGAGGAACACCCAAGAAGCAAAAGAGAGAAACAATATGTTGCGATGAATAATTACCAAGAGTCATCGGTAAAGGAGAGATGAACATACTGGACTATCCGAGGGGCTTCCTGGAGGTGAAACTTGACAAATGGAAAGAATTTGATTAGTCTGACTTCACCTTCATGCCTGGGAAAGACCTGAAATATGATGTCCAAAGTCTGCAAAGAATTTGGACAAGGAGTCACAGTCTGAGCAGTTTTTCAAACTATAGGGAGTGACCCGTTAGTGACAATGAAATCCATTTAATGGGTTATTACCAGCATGTTTTTAAATGAAAAAGAATGAAATAGTGGGATAGAATAGAATGGAACAGAACAGAGTAGGAGCAGACCAGATCAGGGCGCATCTGCTGTGTGGAGGGGAGAACCATAGCACAACACTTTGGTTTCACATGTGTGGTGGGGGGAGTATACTGAGTCCCAATGTAAAATGCATTTCTCCCTGGGGCATCATAAAAATAACCTGAAAGAGACCGTCACAGAAGGTCATTATTTTCCTTTTTTTTTTTTTCTGTTACCAAAACAGATAGCTGTCTGTCCAAATCCTTGGCCCAATTCCATGCAATTCAATTCAACAAACATCTTAGTGTGCAGTCACCACGTGCCAGACTGTGAGGGCTGTAGAGCCGAGTTAGATGTTGTGCCTACCCCAAACACAACAGTAAGGAATGAATCCATGTTCAGCATTCAACATTTATTAACTACTTTGTGCTAGGAACACAACCTTGAGCAGGAGAGCCATGGGCCCAGGGAACCCAGGGTCTGTGGGGGAGACAGGCAGGTGAGCAGGTAAATGAGCCCAGGTGGGGAGTGCCGGGCTAGGGGAAGTGGGGGCCCTTGTGCAGGCTTGGGAAGTCAGGACAGACTTGTCTGAGCTGTGATCTTAAGGGTGATTTGCCCAGGATTTTCCTGGTTTGGGCACTGAACGTTTCACATTCCAGAAAACCACTCAGTCCCAGGCAATCCAGGATGGTTGGTCACCCCAGAGGGAAGAAAAAGAGTGATATATTCTGAAAACTGAAATTGCTTGAAGCTTAGGGTAGGTTTGGTAAGAAAAGTATCCCAGATTTTGTCAAAATCTAAAGGTGGATCCCAAGGCATCATATGTGAATACTGAGTTTGCTTATTGCCACTGAAATTCAGTTGTTTTAAGTTTTTGGTCCATGCAATTAAATTGTTTGAAATTAATGCTTACCTCTAACTCTGGACATTGCCTAAAGCTTAAACCAGGAGCTTTGGGAAGCAGACGGGTAATATAAATGCCAGCCAGATGAGGACAGTGGGGAAGAGAGGCTGTGCAGCCTGCCCAAAGCCAGCAACCCGAACTTAGCCCCAGCCGCCTTAGGCCTGAGGGAATGATGCCAAATGCCCTGATATTTCAAAGGAAGCTCCAAGTAAAGATTTTTTATATGCAGTCTCCTACTGATAAAATATTGGTAACAAATTCAGGATTTTTAGAAAAAGACAGCGTCAAACAAAACATTCTGCGACTGTTTTCACCCCTAACATTACCATTCACGGCCCCGGGGTCAGTGGAACTTCCGCCCCCTCCCGGCAGCATAGACAAATTGCAGGATGTTCTCCTTGACAGGTGGCAGGTCGCTTTTGTTGGAGTCCCCAAGTGTAAAGCAATCATTGGTGAACCTCTTAACATGGAAAAAGGTCATCTGGGGAGCAGAAGTGAGGCCAGAAAGAAAAAGAATGACTGAGCTGAAGGCATCAAAAACCAAGCTTTGCCAGTGTCCCGGTTTAGGGCAGGACAGGCCCAGGCTTCGTGACAGGGAATCAAAGTCAGCCAGCAATTGATCTTGGCTTAGGCCTTGAATATGACATTTCAGCAAGAAAGGGGCTGTCTCGCTGGCTGATTTATAAAACCCCAAAGGAAAACCCTCAGGGCAGAATCCTTGGCCCGTCCTTAACCAAGCAGCCCACCCTCATCGGCAGCAAGGCCAGGCCCCTGGGAAGGCAGGTGTGTTGGGCTCTGCACTGCAGATCTGAGCCCATCCTGACACACTGCAGCCAAGGCAAAGCTGGACTGCCCTGGGCGCTCATCCCTGACTGCAGACTAAATGTTTACATGAGAGCCGGCAGCTCTGACTGGGGGTTTCCTGCGCCTCCTGTCAGCCTGTTCCCCCAGTAGGGTGCCCTGGCTTCACAAGCTCTGGTTGAGGCCCACGCTGCATTTTCTCTGCCCCTTTCACTCAAGGCTCAGATGCCAACTCAAAGGCTCAGAGCTCTGCCAGCTTTTGATATCTCTGTGCTGACAGAGGGGAACAAGGCAAGGGAGGCTTCTGGGATCATGTGGGGAAGACGGAACAGGGACCGGGATGCCCAAGCTTGGGACTTCTGTTATGCTACGCCTTTCAGGCTGGGATGCCTCCCATGTCCCCCAGATTCAGTCTCTATCACAGCCACCTCTCTCTCCAGCACCTTTGTCAGACACACCAGAGAAGGAAGAGAAGGAAGATAGTTTGAAATGCAGAGAAAACCTTTGGGCTAATGTTTCACCTGGAAAATAAATCATTAGAAAATCCGATGGACACCCTGACCCACAGGGGCCTAAAACCATGGCAGCCAGAAGTCCAGAAGACTGGAGCATCTTCTGGGGGAATCTTGAGGCCTTCGGGCGGTTTAACACAGTCCAGCACTGAAGTAGGAGTATGCACTGAGACGTGAACGAGATGGGGTGCTGTCCCCGAGGAGCCCTGGCCTAGTAACAGAGACAGTTGATTATACATACAGCAGTCCCCCCTTATCTGCAGTTTCAGTTACCCGCAGTTAACTGTAGTCTGAAAATATGAAGTGGAAAATTCCAGAATTAAACCATTCCTAGGTTTTAAATTTCACATTGCTCTGAGTGACTTGCCGAAATCTCCTGCTGTGCGGCTCTGCCCCACCCAGAACGTGAATCCTCCCTTTGTCCAGCATGTCCACCCACTGTAGAGACTAATGGCATTAGTCACTTAGTAGGCAATCTCAGCCATCAGGCCATGTATCAGAGAGAGAGGGGGAGACTTCGGTCACGTAACTTTTATTACAGTATACTGTATAATTGTTGTTAATCACTTACTGTTCCTAATTTATAAATTAAACTTTATCACGGTTATGTATGTATAGAAAAAGAAACATAGTACATAGGGGTTCAGTACATACAGTCTCAGGCATCTATATCCCTGCAGGCCTTGGAGTATATCCCTGTGGATGAGGGGGACGACTGCAAATGGAAACTGGGAAGTTTTATTACAGCTCAGAAATACACACCCTAATCCCCCTGCAGTCAAGGTTATTCTGAGAGCGAGGGACATGCCTTGATCCTAAGCTCAAGTCATTTGGATGCTATTTGGACAGAGGAGACTGGGTGTCCCAAAACACAGTGGTCCCCAACCCTGACACCCTGCTTCTTAGGGTGGCAGGCTCGACCCTCAAGTCCCTAAACTGAGCAGCCTGCAGTGCTTGTCACTGCCACACACCAACATCATTTCCTGCGTCCACACAAATAGAAGTGGACAGCAAGCCAGTGCCATCTTGTTTGCTGCTATTGGATTTATGACATGTCAAGTTTAAATAGCACGTGCAAGGCTTACAACGGAGGCAACACAGAAATTCATTTTTCAAGCCCTTCAAGGCTCTGAGCCAATCCCCCTCCCTGCTGGGGCCAGGAGAACAATTTCATGAAATTCTGATGCTGAGAAAAGGCCTCCCCAGATTTCCACATCCAATTCTGCTCCTGTCTCTATCTCTTTTCTTTTTCCCTCAAGTATCAAAAAATACCAAAATAGCATAAATGCCACTTACCAGTACCCGGTAGATCCCAATTAACCTTTCTGCAAGTCTGCTTCAGCTGTGCGTAAACCCTAACCTTATTTCTGGAGCTGAATTATTAATCCCTTACAAACAAACCGCCAGCATGCCACGCTCTGCCTTCTTGCCGTCCAGCTGACTTAGCCAGCTCTAATTTAGGCCCATTTCACCTGCCTTTTATGCTTTTCTTCATCTGGATGTGAGAACATTTTCCCCTGTCTTCCCTCCCCCATCATCAGCAAATTAAACTGCTCCGTTGCCCCCAGCTTTTCCCAATAATAGAGGCAACTTGGACTTGACCCATTAAAGGAGAGAGCCCAGAAAGACTTGCTACAGTACCCGGCAAGTCTCATTTTGATAATTGATTGGGAAAACAGGCATTTGGGTTGCAAAGCAGCCTTGGTCAGGTTTCCATTTTGCAGCAAACCCCCAAATTAAAAATCACCTCCAGGGGATAATTCTTTTGCAAATAATATGAGCTGGGCTATTTCTGTTTTTTGTCAGGCTCACTGTCACTCCAGGCTGGTGTCTCATATGTTATTCCGGCTGCTTGAGACAGGCCCATAATAACAGCACTGGCAACAGAAACAATGGCAAGAAGGGGAATGCCAATTTACAGTCAAGAAACACGGTGAAAACCACACTCCTCAGCAAAAAGTTGAAGCCTGCTTTAGATGACAGAAAATTACAAAGTAAGTCCCTAAAGCCAGTTGGCTTAATCCCTGGCAAGGCAGGCAGTATTTGGGGTGCCATGTTACGCTGTGGTCAAACCTCAGGCTAGAATCACCTAGGAAGCAGGGGCTTTGAACTCTGAAAAATGAACAAATGTGATTCAGCGGCCTAATTATTTCATGCTTCAGTCATAGTGAATGGTGGATAGATGCATCTGCCTTTGCCCATGATGTCAATTTTGGAGTATTGCACCCTTCGCTGTCCTTACCAAATAGATCAGTCCTCCTCAGCCTTAAAGATTCAGCTCCATTGTCTCCTCTTCCAGGAAGCCCTCTTGATTATTGGCCAGATTTTATCCCCCTCCAGTCTCCCATCTATAGTGTTTAGTAGCACAGTTATACAATTGTTGCTTTACTTTGCAGTCTCTCCCGCTATATTCCTTAAGAACAGAGTACACATATTGCTCCTATTTTAATCTCTAGCATCAGAGTGCCTGGCACATTGTAAATGCTTAGGAATTGTTGATCGAATGGCTAGATATGTCAAATTATAGAAACCTATACAAGATGAAAAAAGAGCTGAATTTAAAACGACTGATTATTCTGTAATCAAGCTATTGAATTCAGTGATTAATTTATTCGGCATGGCCCTTCTAAATGCCTACCAGATACTCAGCTTTGCGTTAAGTACATAAAGGTGATAGGAGGAAAGGACAGAATCTCAACTTTCAAGAGACTTATCACCAGATTTGTACACCTCTATATGAGAACGGTAGGAAACAGTCCAAGGTAAAGCAGTGTAGCGCAGCAGGACGGTTGGGCTGGCATGCCAGGTTGGGAGTTAAGAAAACACATCCCCTGTCATGATCCCACCACTGAGTCATCACGCCACCTTGGGCAAGTCCCTCCCCCTCTCCGGGCCTCAGCTTTGCCATATGCAGCATCAGAGAGTTGAAATGATACTGGGAGAATGGCTGCTCACGTGGAAGAAATAAACCGTCTGCCTTATAACATATAACAAGGTAACTTCCATGTGGATTAATGACCTAAACATAAAATAGCGAAACTCTAAAACTTAAAAAAAATGTAGAAATATGGCTGTATGGCATCAGTTTAGATGAATTTCCTTAACAAAATTTCCTTTTGAAGAGCAAAAGCCGTAAAGGAAATATCTGACAAATGGACCTACCTTAGAGCAAACACATGCCCTCATCAAAGTGAAAAACGATGCCACAGACTGGAAGAATGTATCTACAACCGTCGTGATGAAAAATATAAGAGTAGTCAGAATACCTAAAGAGCTTTCACAAATCTACCCGAAAAACAAAGACAGCCTAGGACAAAGGTGGTCAAAGCAGATGAAACCTGATTCACAAAAGAGAATGACGGATAAACTTTCAATCTCACTAAAAATCAGAGAAATGTCCATTAAAAATGATGGTGAGATACTAACTCATACCCATCAGATAGGAAAAAAATTGAAAATCCTAATAATACCTAGTTGTGTCAAAGATACGTCACCATGGAGATGCAGATAAGAATGTAAATTGGTACAGCTATTTTGGAGGACAATTTGACAACAGCTAGTAAAGTTAAGCCTGTTCATACTCTACAGCTCAGCAATTCCCTGCCACTATATAGAAGGAGACATAGACAAGGATATTCCTTATAGTATCATTTATGATCAAACATGGGAATCAACTTAAATGACCATGAACCGTAGATTGGAAAAACAGTGTGGTAACATAGCATAGCATACCGTCTAGCACTACAGTATGAACTATTATAGTACACACTACTCTAGTACACACCACTCTAGTACACACTACTCTAGTACAGGGCAGTAGTATCATCAGACAATGGGATCCTACACAGCAGTGAAAACTCGTTCACTAGATCTGCATGTAACAACATGGCCAAATCTCAAAATTATGATGCTGAGAAAAACAGAATGTTGCTGAGCTATATATGCTGGAAAATGGCATTGATGTAAAGTTTAACACGGAGTGATACTGCATTGTTATGGGTGAAGAATGTAGCAAAGGATAAAAACTGGGCAGGAAAGGTGTTCTCTGAGGTCAAGATAAGAGTCACTCTGGCAGGGAAAGGGAGGGGAGCGGGCAGGGGCTTTGGAACAGAGCAGAATTCCGTTTATAGTAATATTTAATTTTCTAAAAAGAATGGTAAATAAAACATTTGTCACACAACATAAGTGTCCACTATATTACTCCCCGTACTTTCAATATGTCATGTGAAATATTTCATTTTTAAAAAATATATTTTATTGATCATGCTATTACAGTTGTCCCATTTCCCCCTCTTATTCCACTCCACCCTGCACACCCCCTCAGACCCACATTTCCCCCCTTTAGTTCATGTCCATGGGTCGTACACATAAGTTCTTTGGCTTCTACATTTCCTATACTATTCTTAACCTCACCCTATTTTCTACCTATCATTTATGTTACTTATTCTCTGTACCTTCCCCCCCTCTCTCCCCCTCCCACTCCCCTGTTGATAACCTTCCATGTGATCTCCATTTCAGTGATTCTGTTCCTGTTCTAGTTGTTTGCTTAGTTTGTTTTTGTTTTTGCTTTTTTTAGGTTCGGTTGTTAATAGCTGTGAGTTTGTTGTCATTTTACTGTTCATGTTTTTTATCTTCTTTTTCTTAGATAAGTTCCTTTGACATTTCATATAATAAGGGCTGGGTGATGATGAACTCCTTTAACTTGATCTTATCTGGGAAGCACTTCATCTGTCCCGCCACTCTAAACGAAAGCTTTGCTGGATAGACTAATCTTGGATGTAGGTCCTTGCCTTGCATGACTTGGAATACTTCTTTCCAGCCCCTTCTTGCCTGTAGGTTTCTTTTGAGAAATCAGCTGACAGTCTTATGACCACTCCTTTGTAGGTAACTGTCTCCTTTTCTCTTGATGCTTCTAGGATTCTCTCCTTATTTTTAATCTTGGCTAATGTAATTATGATGTGCCTTGGTGTGTTCCTCCTTGGGTCCAACTTGGGTCCAAATAAGTTTTCAATTTATTTTAAACTGAAAATAAGGGGTGTGCAGGGTGAAGTGGAATAAAGGGAGAGAAATGAGACAACTGTTATAGCATAATCAATAAAATATATTTTTTTTAATTAAATATTTCACTTGATATATTGAAAGTACAGGGAGTAATATAGTGGACACTTATGTTGTGTGACAAATGTTTTATTTATCATTCTTTTTAGAAAATTAAATTTTACTATAAGCTCTTCCTCTTCTCCTTCTGGCACCCCTATGATTTGGATGTTGGAACGTTTAAAGATGTCCTCGAGATTCCTAAGCCTCTCCTCATTCTTTTGCATTCTTGTTTCTTTATTCTGTTCTGGTTGAATGTTTCTTCCTTCCTTTTAGTCCAAACTGTTTATTTGAGTCCCCGTTTCCTTCCGGTCACTGTTGGTTCCCTGTACATTTTCCTTTATTTCACTTTTCATAGCCTTCACTTTTTCCTCTATTTTGCAACCATATTCAGCCAATTCTGGGAGCATCCTGATTACCAGTATTTTGAACTGTGCATCTGATAGGTTGGCTATCTCTTTGTCACTTAGTTGTATTTTTTCTGGAGCTTAGAACTGTTCTTTCATTTGGGCCATTTTTTTTTTGTCTTGGCACACCTGTTACATATGAGGGGTGGAGCCTTGGGTGTTTACCAGGGCAGGGTAACCCACAGGGCTGCATTGTGACGCTGCCTGTGGGGGAAGAGTCCAAGAGGGAACAGTGCCGCTTGCTCTGCTCTCTGCCGGCTTTCAGTCACTTCCCCCACTACCCACGATCAAATTGGGCCCTTCTGGTACTGATTCCCGGGTGGGTAGGTTTGTATACATTCTAGACCCTGTGCGTCTCTCCAACGAACTCTCCTGTGAAGCTGGGACTTTCTCCCACTGCCGCCTCAGCCCCCACAGGTGTTTTCAGTCAGAGGTTTTGAGGCTTTACTTCCCCGCACTGGAGCCCTAGGTTGTGCGGTCTGTCTCGCTCCCAGTTATTCCTGCCGGTTTATCTGCATGTGAATGTGGGACCATCCTGTCTTCCAGCTGCCACCTTGCTGTGAGTCCTCTCTGCCAGGCTGCCCATCTCCACCCCTCCTACCGGTCTGGGTGAGTGTTTCTTCTTTAACTCCTTGGTTGTCAGACTTCCATACATTTCAATTTTCTGTCAGTTCTGGTTGTTCACTGATTTTAAATTTGTTGTTACCCTTCTTTTGGTTGTGCGAGGAGGCACAGTGTGTCTACCTATGCCTCCATCTTGTCCAGAAGTCCATATTTCATGATTTTAAAAGGTGGAAAGAATACAGACCGAAATATTTATCATACTTATCTCCAGGGCAAATGGGATTGTGAGTAGTTTTTTGTTTGTTTTTGCTTTTGCTTGCTATGTTTTCTAAGTTTTCTCTAATGCGCATGAGCACTTTTGAAGAAAAATAAGATGCAAGTTATGTATAAAAAAGAAAACTGATGAAAGCGATGGGAGTAGATTGTTTTAAAAGCCCCTCCTGATTCTTGAATTCCGTGAGCAGGATCAGCTCACCGGTAAAACAAATGTGGGCTCTGCCCTTGGCCAGCAGTAGTTCTAGCACATGTGGGAAACCAGAAGGGCAACACCAGCCGGCGTCTAATCAGATCCCAGTGGATTCAGGTGTCAGTGTTCCAGGAGGTCAGAAAAGGGGAGAGTGGTACCACTGCATGTCGGCAAGGCCTCGGGGCAAGGCTGCAGCGCCATCTTGGGCTGGGCTCCCAATCTGCCATCTGTACTCAAAGGTCAGGAAGAGCCTGGGCTCTAGAGCCATTCGGAATCCTTGTTGTACCACCTCCTAACATCTGTTCACATCATGAATTGGGCAGGTTACTTTAAACTCCTGAGGCCTTGATTCTTACATTTGTAAATTAAGAATAATAATAGCAATCCCCTCATAGAGTCATTGGAGAATTAAAATAACCCAGTCTTCATGTATCCAGTGCAAAGCCTGTGGCCATTGTCAGGGGCAGGGCCTGGCCCACATGGCAGCTGAAAGTGGCTCAGGGGCTGGAGGCTGGGCATGCACTGTGGGCTAGGCGGGCTGGGCGGGCTGGGGAGCTGGGAGGCTTCCTCAGGGAGGCAGGCGGAGGGCCACAGCAAAGTCTGCGTTGCAGGGGCGCTGTGGGCTCCTGAAGGAAGTAAGTGAACACAGTCTCAGAGGCAGATGAAACGCAGGGTCTGTTTCTCTGACTAGTGGGGGTTCTTTACCCAGGACTCCTCACTATTGGTCAATATGCAGTGTCGTCCCCCAGAAAAAACTGGGGTCTTTGGGGAATCATGAATGGGGAAGGGCTGATAATGCCCCAGCTTTGTGGCCTTAGGTGATTCACTGTACCTTTCTGGGCTGCTGTTTTCTCATGTACAAAATGAGGAACTTGACATCCTGGAAAGAGTGTGAGCTTCACAGGAGTCAGCAGACCTTGGTTCTGGCCTGCCCGGCCTTCACCTGGTGTGGCTGTGGGGAAGTCTCTCTCCCAGTCCTCAATTTCCTCCTCTGTAAAGTGGTAGGCGTAGAGGTGATGTTTTCCGAGGGCTTCTCAAGCTGCAGAGTAGGTTGCATGCACACACAGGCACATGTGCATGCGCTGGCAGTTGGTGCCAAGTTTAACCCAGAGGGTTTAGGGCAAATCGAACTACCTGGCATATTTGAGTTGCATATCCAAGCAGCCACGCAGGGACCTCCTCCAGAGTGGCTGCCTATAAGGTACAATTGTGGGAGCACTGAGTAGGCTCTTCCCCTTCAGAAGCACAACAGCCCCCAAGCAATGCCTGCCACATTGCCTGAAAACCACCGTTCACATGCTTTTCCACTAGGCCTTGAAGATTTTTCCTTCTACCAGATGGCCTTTGAAAAATCTGTGTCGAAAGCAAGGCGAACCCTGGGGATATTACCCCAATTTCTCACTGGCTACAAGCAAACTCCTGGGAGGAAAGGTTACCAATGGGGCTAACTTGGGCCATCATCAAAAAAGATAGGAGTCCCAAAAGCAAACGGCCTCCTCATGCAGAAGTCACAGGGCTTTTCCAGGACATGGAGGAACCAGTGCCCCCTTGTCTCCTGCCTGCTCGTTACATAGGACCATCTCTGTTGCTGGGCTTACTGGAAGGAATCGCTGTTCCCCTTATACAGTAATGGTCCAGAGAGGCTAGGCTGCTGATTCAGCCTGATAATTGGGCTGAGACCTAGAGAGATGAGACCCCTTGTTCAAGGTCCCCTGGTGGGTTAAGGGCAGGCCCTCAACCAGAGTAATAATGATGATGATAGCATCACCCCCTTATTGAATCCTAACTGAGGCCAAGCCCCTTTCTTCTAAGTCACTTAACCCTCACAACATCCATAAAACAGGGCCTATTGATTTTCTCCTTTCACGGATGAGGAAACTGAGGCACAAAGGGGTGATGTTTCTCAGCTGCTGGGACATCCAGGTCCCTGGCCCCAGGTGCTGCCTCTTTAGTAAACTGCTTCAGACAGCCCTGCTCCCTAGTCCTAAACCTGGGCCTCACCTCCATGTTATGGATATCTCTGACCTGGAAGGTCCTGGAGGCAGCCCTCTTTCACCTGCCTCACCTCCTCTCCCCTCCACTGAAAGCCAAGGCTGCATCAGAAAAGATATCAGAGAAAGGGACTAATGGAGGCTGACCCCAGGTCAGAGCAAGCATGGTCTGACTCCCTGCCCCTGTGGAATGGGCCCACCTCCCTCACACTGACCTGACAGGTAGGACCCAGAGCCCAGGGTGGGAGTAGGGGCAAGGGCATGGCTCCCGGGGCCACCCCAACATCACTGGGCCAACTGGGCAGAGACTGCCCTGGCCTAGCTCCAGGACATAGTCTGCACCTCTGCAGAGCCCCAGGCTGGCTGAGCCATCCTTCAGGCCCGGATGACACTCACTCCCCGAGTGCTGGCGACAGGCGCCTGGCTGGAAAAATGATAGACAGCGTGATGGGGGTAAAGTGCAGAGTTTCCTTCATCGGAAATGGCAGCTGGAGCCAAGGCTGCAGGCGGCAGGCGCAGGGCAGCCTCACATGGGTGTGCGTGCACACACACACATGCATGTACACACACATACTGGCTCACACACTCACTGTGTCCAGGCTGTGTGAATGGGACCCAGGAAGATGAACTGAGAATCAGCTCATAGAGAGAGGTGCCAAGGGCCACCACCCATCTGGGAGACAAGTGAAAACAGCAGCAAAGCCTTCTGCATGGATTGTGTCCTGCAGTTTGCAGTAGCTGTCCACACTCCCTGGATCAGCAGATAAATAAGGTTAAGAACTGGAGCTGGACAGTCACTTTCAGGCTGGGAGACATGGGCAAGCTATTGAACCTCTCTGTGCCTTGGCTTTCCCATCTGTAAAACGGGGCTAATAAAGGCTGGAGCCATTATATTGCCTTCTACAGTAAACACCCTTCTAGGCCACCTGAGTAAATTCTTTGGCAGAACGATGCCAGCCTGGGAGGAAAAGAGCATGTGATATGCACAAGCCACTGCAGGCTTATGTGTCCAGGGCCTCAGCAATGCACGTGGTGCGGGGCAGCTTCTCCAGCTCACCACAAAGACTTCTGGGATAAGACTGGGAAGCGATGAGACCACACAGCAAAGCCACCAAAAACAAACCCACACTCTTTCAAAACAGCTGGTGAGAACATTTAGTGTACAAATGGTAGAACGGTCAGGAGGTGCTCATTCATGGCCATGTTCATTCTGTAGATTCAGTTAATGTCCCCTAAATGCCCTGTCTAGCTCTGAGATGGGTAGGATGGGTGGGCAGGAGCTGGGGAGGAGACTGCTCAGGCAGACTCCAGGCATAGGCAAAGAAGACCGAGGTATTTGCCCCAGCACCCACCACAGTGCCTGACATTCCACAATGACAAAAGGACCCTGGGCCTCATGTCCGTGTTTATCTCTGCACCATAGTGGAAAAGCCCAGCTCTTCCTTGTGGGATCACTACCTGTTTTATTTGGTTGTCTATATGGACAGAGTCTAAAGTGTCAGAACAAGATGGAACTTCGGAAAGCTTCAAGTTCTTCCATCTTCACACAAGTTCTAAGTCAATGTGTCAAATGCACAAAGGTGGAACAGATGGCACTGGGCTGGGACAGGGGTGAGTGAAGAGCACTAAGCCTCCTGTCTTTGGAACTCCCTTTGCTGAGTTCCTTGAAGAGTTTGAAAAGCACCTCTCCAGATGCATCCCAAGGATTAGGTTCAACTGTTGGTAATGAAGACTCCAAAAATAGTGACTTAACCAGGACAGTGGTAACCAGGATAGTGAGGTACGGGCAGTGTACAGAGAATGTGTGGTGACCATACTCATTCATTTGTAAACGGCTGCCAGGCCTCCACTTCATATACTCCTGGTCTGAGATGGTGGCATTTGATTCCGGGCACATAGGTAGAGAAAGTGACAGAGAAGAAAGCCTCCTAGAAGGTGCTGAAGACCCGACAGTCATATACTATTGGCCCTGATGTGGTCACATGGCCACACCAGCTGCATGGGCTGCTGGGAAATGCAGTTTTATTACATTTTAGCCATGGGCTCAGCTAAAAACTCTATGACTATGAAATAAGTGGAGAATGACTATCATAGCGCGCAATTAGTGGTCACTGTCCTACTAGTCCAACCCACCACTTCATAAACGAATAAAATGAGGTATCAGGGTGATTGTAAGATCGTTGGTTAAGGCCCTAGTGTCTAAGAAATCTTCTCCCGACACCCATCAGAGGGCCTGAGTTAGACAAAAATTAAGAGGTAAATTCTGTCTCCCCAGTGGGGAGGAAGATATGCCAACCAACGTTTATGGCATGATAAACAATGTAACAAAGCCAAGTACAAAAAAGAGTGGGAACAGTGACACAAAAGCACCCAAGTTTGCCTCTGAGTCACAGAAGGGGTCATCAGAAGAGAGAGAGTGAGTGAGAGCTTCCCAGATGAGACTGGCTTGGTGAAAAGGTGTGTGCTGAGCAGATAAGGATGCGGGAGGGTGTGCCAGGCAGAGGGAAAAGCATATGCTAAGGCCCAGAGGCAGAGAGGGTGCCATGTTTGGAAACTAAAAAGAGGTGCAGTATTGTCAGGGCATAGAAGGAAAAAAAGATGTGATGGTTAATTTTACAAGTCAACCTGGAGGGTGTTTTGGATATAGTTAACATTTAAATTAGTAAACTTGGGGCAAAGCAAATTGTCCTGCCTGCTGTAGGTGGGCTACATCCAATCAGCTGAAGGCCTAAATAGAACAGAAACGCCTGCTTCTCCAAGAAAGAGGAAATTCTCCAACAACTGCCTACTGCCCTCAGACTTCATCTGCACCATCAACTGACCTGGGTCTCCAGCCTTTCACCTGAGCCCATTCTTTATAATACATCTCTTCATATATATGCGTATATATACATGCAAATCTTAATTGGCCTATTTCTCTTGAGATTTCTAATACAGGGAGGATTGCAGAAGATGAGGCTGAACAGATCGACAGGGACAAAATCAAGAAGAGGCCCATGGGCCATTCAAAGCCATTCTGAATTTCTGTAGAAAGTGGGGAGTCCTTGGAGACTTCTTAGTAGAGAGGGATCCAACTTGCACTTTAAACCACACTGAGGGGTGAGGCAGGGACAATGGTAGACCAGCATGTATAATAATGGGCCCACTGTATGTAACAAGCACTATTCTTTGTACCTGACAAAGTAGAGTTGTGGGCTCTGCATAACACTAAAAACAAATGGATCCTTCATGCACTTCAAATACTTGTTGAATGAATGAATGAATGAATGGCCCTGGGATGTCAGGTACAGCCATACTACTTGTACTGGCCCAATGTGTCTTTAATCTGAAAGAAGCGCAGGCTCTCAGGGGGTAGCACACAGATTTCAGGAATGCTGCAGTCTCACCCTTCCTCTCAGCAGGATGGAGGAAATTCCACTGTCTAGAGTTCAACACCCTTAAGCCTTCATTTAAGTCCCAGGGAAGGCAAAATCCCATGGGCGAGGAGCCCTCTCTAAGCTGTTCTAAGTCATTTACTCCCGATGTTGTGGGTGACTCTTAGAGCAGGAAGGGGTGAGGAGAAGAGAGAGGAGTAGAACATGTGTGAGGGGAAAGCAGAACAAAGAGGGAGGCAGAGTGCCCAAGACCAACCTCCCCACTTGGCCACTATGCAGAAGAGGGGCTTCTTAAAGAGGAAAGAGCAGAACTGAGAGAGGGAGGCTGGGGTTCACCCAAATCCTTGCTGCCCCTTTAAAGGCGACCCAAGTGCTAAAGGATGGGAAGATTAAATCCAGTGACTAAACTTGATGGCAGTCCCTTACAAGTGACACGTGTGGACCTTTTCACACCACATTTTAAATATATTTCTGCCCAGAAGAGGCAGGTGACAGGCTTGGAAAGACCTAATGGAAAACAGCAGCTAATACTGCAAGTCAACAAAGCTCGTCAGCCAGGTGCCATCATTCCTCACCTCCTTTCTCATTTTTATAGAAACAACTCAGGAACAGAGAAGAGAAATTTCAAAAGCCAAACAAAAAATCAATACCGTGGGAGATAACCCAGCATTAATACAAAAACCAGAGAGGGTTTCTTTGTCTCCTGCCTCGGCAGTGCTATCAATCGCGCTGTGTGGATGGATTTGGAAGGCAACCTTCGCTCGGAAGCCGGCAGGAACCACTTTAGTTAAAATGCCCATAGAGAGCTGGGTTTAGGTGGAGCGGAGTGAGCCAGGGGCAGGAGAGAGAACACACAGTCCCAGCCCCAGGTGGCTCCCCTAGGACTCATGGGCCACCGTCTCCAGGCTGAGGTCTAATAGACAGGAGGATGACGAGGCTAGAAAGGAACAACTCTGAGTGAAACTCGAGACTGACAAGGAAAGGTAAAGTAGGAATGCACTTCAGATTTCGAGGAGCCTCTTAAATAAACAACTTCCACTATGTGCTCGAGTTCAAATGCTGAAGATTAAGGTCACACACCCAAGGACCATCCAATCCAAGACAACCGAGGGTGAAACTCAGGCAGCCAGTTCTTATTAAGATGTGATCATGGAGTCCTGGAGGTGGCTTGTTCCTCAGGAGGAACACAGCTGGTCCAGCCGGGTACAAGCCCAGGACTTCTCTGAAGGCCCGTGCCCACTCCCTTCCCCAACCCTCACTCCGTGTTTTCAGGACACAGCTGAGCAATCCTGAAGGCTCCAAGGCCTCAGATAGAAAGCACCCAGGACAGGAAGAGGTGTGTTGAAATCAGGGCCTCTGTTGGAATGCCCTGTTGTTTTTTCCTTCTAAGTCCTCACTGTTGTCATGATAACACATTCGTGAATGTGGTCCTTTGTTTGTTTGTCTCTCCCAAGAGACAGGAACACACAGGTCTGTGCCCACGTCCAGTCCAGACGGCAACGTGCTATAAGAACAGAAGCCTCTATTACTTGGTTCCTTCTCTGCACCTTGGTTCACGTGGCTCTACTTGGAATGACTTCTCCTTCCTGGTCATTCTGTTTAAACCTACTAACTTCCTCCGGGAAAACCCCTGGACTCCTCACTCTGCATAATCTTTCCCCTCTCTGGTTGTCTAGAGTTAAGCAAACTGGGTGTCCGTGGGCAGAGTCTGAGAGTCACAGATGGATCATCTCCTAATCTTCCAAGGAGCTTTCGAGAACAATGCCCCTGCCCAGCCCCCATCCTGGAACCTTTATCTCAAGTCACCAGGGAGGGCACTCAGGTATGGGTATCTTTTAAATCTCACCAAATGGTCATGATGCACCAGGTTGAGAACCACTGTTTAACCCTACCCCCTCAGGAATGCTGTATACATTCGAGCAGGCTGTGCACTGCATTCACCTGCAGTCATGGTGGCGGTGGCGGTGCTGTGCAATGTACAAGCTGCCCAAAGACACCCCTGATTTGACTTAAAAGAAAGGCAAAGCTCAGGGCAAAGCAATTGGGACAAGGTCACACAGCAGATTAGTGTCAGGGCTTTATTGAGAACCAGGCCTCCCAGCTCCTCCCTCAGGCCAGTCTGCAGTCTTCCACCAGGCTACTCAGTGTGTGGTCCATGCTCCAGTTTACGAGCAACGCAGAATCCCAGGCTGCACCTCAGCCCTCCTGAATCAGAATCTGCATTTTACCAAGCTCTGCAGGCAGTCTAGGGTCGCGTGAGTTAGGGGAGCGAAGCCCATCACTCTGCATCTTTAAGAAAGCTTCATGGAGGCTGGGCCGGGCTTTCCATCTGCTACTTTTCGTGAACCGTCTTTGCACATAGTAGGCGATCAATACATATCTGCTGATTGATTGACTGATTGAAAAATCTATGGTTTGCATGAGATACAGTCCCCCTGAGTGTTGCTGTATTGGAAATGACTGACTTTTTTCAAGTTCCTGTAATCGGCGATTACTGAAACAGGGAATCCCACCTCACCGCAGAGGAGGCGTCCCTTTGCAACTACAATAATGGTGACACTGATAACAAAAGAATGTCCTGCGAGGCCCACCCAGGGTACAGAGGGTGACTTCATCTGCCCCTTTCCCTATCTGTAAGTAACATCTAATCACCTTACCAGCCTCATTTGGCTACGGGCTCCTTTTGCATCTCTACTCAGAAAACAATTAATCCAAAAATAAAAAACAGGGAGAGCACGAGAGTTCTTCAGGGCTCAGGGCATCTTTTGATTGGCGTTTACTTACTGACTCTTATTAATCAATCTAATGAAAGGCAACGTGGACCAGGAGATCGTTTCCCTTCCCAGCCTCCATCTCCCTTCCCTCCCCTGCTGGCTCCTGCCCTGTGTTAGGTGTTGATGGACTCCATGGTGGTCAACGCTTGGATCAATGGCATGGATGCCTGCTTGGTTGTTCTGGCTCTTCTCACATTTAATTGGGTGTTGCCCTTTCTATTTATTTGTTCCATTAACATCTGGCCATGTTCCAGCTCTGGTCTTCAGTTCAAACATGCAGGCTCACTGGGCATCTCAACTCTCATCAGAACACATAAACTCCAGCCCAATTCAATGGGCCACCTTTAACTGCAGCATCAAAAACCTGATTCTAAGAACTCATCAAATAGGATAGCCCCAAACTCCTGGCCAAATGACATAGATCAAAAGCTTAATGGGTAGGATCAAAAGCTTGAAACTTAGAGGAGCCTCTTAAATAGCTGCCCCAATGTGCTCGAGCTCAAATGCTGTCTAGCCATGTGACATGCACACAGTCTAGGCATTTCTCTGCTTCAGTGGTTCTGAACCTTGCGGGGTGGGGGGAAGTTATGGGCTCTCACCCCAGAAAAATACTCATAAACGTGCACTCAAAATTTTGCATGCAATGTAAGGGGTTCATAGGCCTCATGAAGGTTAAGGACCCTTCCAAATGTACCAAAGCGTTGGCCTAGGCTGAGCAGAATCTCAGCAATCTGGGTGCATGGGCCATTTGCTTTGGTGTCATTGTGGAAACACACTTAACTAGAGTGAATTGAAATATTGACCGTCAGCTGCCTTCAGGGCCATTCCAAGATTCATCCCCACGGTTTTATGGAAAAAAATGTGACTGAGATAATTATCCATCAAATGACATGGCTTCTCCTTTAAGAGAACCCACTGGAAGTTTCTTTCTAGCTTTGGAACCAGGAAACGTAATTCTGCACTGCAACTGGCTTGTTTTCACTTGAAGGACATGGTAAATGCTGTAGCCCAACACGTTTCTTCTTTGCATGGCCTACCAGGTACCGCAGAGCCTAACCATGGCCCAAGGCGGCATACCTTTTTTGTGTATTATCTTCATTTAGAAGATTAACCTCATTCACAAACCAAATTTTTTCATTTACTTTTTTTTTTTTGGTACTTTTTTTCATAAATCCTTTTTGGAACATGGTGGAGTAGAATTTTTTTTTAATTACATAATTTCTTCAATTTTTACTGTTCTTGCCCTCAAGAATTAATGAAAAAGACAGACATGTAAATGGATAAAGTCCACTGCAAAGAAGCCAGCCCTAAATTGGCAGAGCAGCTGATACAAATCGACCCTTGAACAACGCATGTTTGAAAGGCACGAGTCCACCTATTCTTGTGAATTGATGTCTATCCAATTGGTCTGCACCATTCAAGCTCCCATTGTTTACGAATCAACTCCAAGGTTGGGATCAGAGTATGAAGAGGGCCTACTATAGTTATACGTTGGTTTTCTACAGCACAGGAGGCCAGTGCCCCTAACCCCTGCATTGTTCAACAAGGGTCCACTGTAATTAGAGAAGTGGTCAAGGAAGGCTTCCTGGAGGAAAAGTCATTTGAGCTGAGTCTTGCATGCTGAGCAGGGTGCTTCAGTGAAGGACAACTTTGCTATTCCTCACCACCTGGAGGACACATGCTTTGTATTGCTTTTCCAAAAATTAGAGATAAACTGAGAGAAGCACCAGCAGGCTGGGATTTGAAAGACCTGTGTAGTCTTAGGCAAGTCGCTTAACTGGCTTGTTCCTCAGTGACTTCAATTGTTGTGTAAGCACAGACTAGCTACCCTGTCTCAAAAAGGATTGCTTTAAGGATGAAATGAGAGATGGGTGAGAGCTGTGAATTAAGTTGACTCAATGGCAGTTATTCAGCTCTTTCCTGTGCACAAGAGAATGCCTGCCGGGGGGATAAGAGGGTTCAGAACACAGTTCTGGCTGCAGGTTGGACATTTTCCCTTCTGCCAAACCCCCTGACCCTACAGGGGTCATGCTCACTCCACTCCCAGTCTCTTTCTTGATCTCATTCTCAGGAGCATGTTCACTGGCTGCCCACACTCTTTACAGGCTCAGAGGTGAGAGCAGGTTCACTTCCAGGTAGTTTTTCCACCAAGGTCTTTATGAAAATGAAGCACACTCACCAACTAAACACATTTCCAGCTAGTGAGCCCAGAGATGGGGTGTGATGGGCGATGGGCAAGCAGGATGACAGACCACACTGGTTGTTGTTTGTTGCCCATCCCGTAGCCATTCCCTTCCTCTTGCTAGCTGAGCAGAGTTTTTGTTCAGACAGCAGCATGCCTGACCTCTGATGACAAACCCTGCCACAGCCTGGGAATGACACAGCTTGCCTAAGTGTATTCCTTTGACAACAGACCTCTGCAGGAAACCGGACTCACAGAAAACCACCAGGAGAAGTTCCCATGAACAAACTGTGACCTTTGCCTAAGAAAAGCCCACAGAAAGGCAACTGGCCCTGGGCAATTCCCAGCAGCTGGGCACCCTGCGGTGCAGGGCATTGTGATGCTTCCTGTGTGCTCATCTGCACCAGACACTAAGGAGAGCAGGGAAGTCCCAACCTTCTAGGAGCTTCTAGGCCAGTGCTGAGACAAGTCAACCAAGCAAAGTGATACATTGTATAAATAGGAGCTGGTGCGGTAACCAGCAGTTGGCTGGTGTCGTGGGCTCAGATTGGGTATGGCATTCTCTGTGGATCTATAAAAACGTGAAACAGCCTGGTTTCTACCTGGGTCCAACAAAACTCCTCTGTTGTCATACTACCCCTGCCTGAAAGCTTTCCCTGGCCACCCTTCCACTAGGTTCAAGCTCATCCATCTGATCCAGCTGATTTCTCTAGTTTCATGCTTATTCTCTTCTCTGTGGACCTTCATGCCAGGCAAACCAACCTTCTCATCATCCCCACACGTGCCACACACATCCTGCCTCATTTAATCCTCACTGCAACCCTAGGAGGAAGATAATATTATCTCTATATTAAAGATGGAGGAATGGAGGCTCAGGGAGGCTGACTAACTTTCCCATGGCCACACAGCTCAGTGGTAGAGCTGGGATTTAAAATAGGTGGTGTAGGTGTTGAGTCCATGAAGTGCATGGGCTTCCTGGTTCTTTGCTTACTGTTTATGTTGTCTCACTGGCTTAATTATGTGCATCTCACAGTTGTGTGTGGGTGAACTGGCTCTCCAAGGTTTGAAAGAAAAACAAGCCCTGATTTATAGGCTTGCTGACTTTGATGGGGTAAACATGCAAATACTCTTGAATATCCAGCTCCGCTGTCCAGCAGAAGCTGGCTCCAGCACACCACGGTACCTGTCTCCCCCCCTCACCTAGGAGGCCCTGAAAAGAAAGGCCCATCTCCTTTTTCTTTGTATCCCTAACACACAGCATTGTGTTCAATAAGGGTTTGGGAAGGAAGGAGGGAGGGGAGGAAGGAAGGAAGGAAGGAAGGAAGGAAGGAAGGAAGGAAGGAAGGAAGGAAGGAAGGAGTAAATGAGCAAATGAATGCAGAATGTGGGTTAGCCTTGTCCTTGTGTTTATTAGTGTGAACTGCTGAGAGTTCTCTCTCAACAATATCTAATTCAGGGCCCACCCCTACCCACCACCAGCTCTGCAGCTGTGACTCACCCCCTCACGTGTTCTCTGTGCCAGAGGTTTTCAGGGTGCTGTGAAGACACACTCACACAAAAGACATAAGCCAAATCGCTCCTGAAATTGCCATTGACAAGAGCAGGATGTAGATCATTCAGGTAGTGCTATAAAGCGAGTGTTCCCATAGTTAAAGCTAGAGGCATCTGCAAGAACTGTTACCTTATTGCAACGAGCCCCTTCAGGTGGAGGTGCGGAAGTCGTTACGCCTGTTAGGGTGGTTTATAGCCTTCGGGCCATATGTAATGCTCACTTACCTGGAGAACCTGAATTACCCTCCGGGCTGGCTGGGAGCTCCCTGCCTGGTTTATTTTCTCTCTTTTTCTTTTTCCTTATGAGAAAGTGTTGGTCAATTTTATTGTTTGTAATTGTTTTATTGTTTATGCTCTTGTGACCGAGAGGCATTCCTGGGGCCAACTTGATGCAAAAAGTGATGGTGTGGCTGGTACCCGATGTTTCTTAGTTGAAAGTTGGTTCCGATTTGAGTCCCAGATATTTACCTGGTGTGCAGTTAGCACAAGGTTTTCCGCAAAGCCAGGAAGTAACTCGAAAGGCCTTCAAGGTCAAAGAGAGCTAGACAAAGGTTACTAGCAAACCACCCTGGGTGCCACCAAATCTGTGAGATCTTTCTTGGCTCCCAAACCCCCCACCCCAGACAGAGCTCATCAGTCACCCCTCACCCCCACTATGGTCTTCCTCTCCCAAATTCATAACCCCAGGCTGACCATGAGACAAGCGTCTGACAAGTTCAAATTGAGGGTCATTCTACAAAATCTCACCAGTTCTCCTTAAAACTGTCAAGGTCGCCAGAATAAAGAAAATTCCAAAGAACTACCACTGAGACATGCCTCCTAAAGAGAGATGACAGACAAAATAGTGCAGTGATTTTTATGGGACTCTGGAACAGGAAAAGAACATGAAGAAAAAACTTGTGAAATCCAGAGAAACTATGATATTTGGTTAATAGTAATATACCAATGTTGGACCGTAACTCTCCAAAAGGTCAATCGATAGGCCGTCTGTTTGCGTCGAGGTCCTTTGGTGGCTGGTTCATCACCGCCCATAGCTCCATGCCCTGTCAGCTCACTAATGGTTTCTCCCCATTTTTGGAGCCGCCCCTAGATGAGGGGTGGCCGAGCATGGCCAGATCGTCACAGATATACAGAGTGTCAGAGCAATTAGGACACTCGGAGCTTAGCAGGCCCTCCTTGTCTTCCTGGGGCCCGGATGCAGGGGAGAATGCCACTAGTCATTGTCATGGAGTGAAACTCTCCTCACTTGTCCATACCCATGAGAGGAGTGGCACTGGTTAGTGGCATTTGGGCCACATCTCACCTCGGTGGAGACAGCGTCATTTTTCCAACGGCGCCATCAGTTAGAACGCGGACGTGCTCCACTGAAGGGCGGTGAGGGGCAGACAGGGCCTGGGCCAGAGTCTCAGGAGGTTTGTCCTTCTCAGCCTTAGTCTCCCTGTGTAGAACACTGGGGTAAGCGATTCCACTAGACCCGTGTCATCCAAATACAATCGGGACCAAATTGGACCGTGGAAAATTAAGTGCATATAAATATACTATGTGTCTGAGAGAAGGTCAGAAGTCAGCAGGCTGCAGGTTAAGTCACAGTGTTGGCATTAACTGGTGAAACAGTCATAAACAAGTCGTTTGGGCTCTCAGAGCCTCAGTGTACCCATCTGGTAAATGAGACCCCAGGTCCAGTTCTCACGAGTCCCTTCCAGCTCCACGTAGGCAGAGGAAGGATACTTGGTAACTGGGCGTCCAGATGTACCACATTGAAGATGTTCCATTTTAGGCAAGATTGAAACATTCCACATTGGTCTAGACTACCATTCTGTGCCCCATACCCCACTGATGCCTGCAGTGGGTGCCCCAGCCTGGTTTTGCCAACCTAGACCTACCGGTCCTGCTGTTTTCCTTCCCAGGTCTCTTAAAGCCCCACACCCCCCTGATAATCCTGCTCCAGGCCCACAAGTCTTCATTTCCTCACACTCTGTTCTTCCTCCTGGTGTTGCATATGCTATTCTCGCTGCCTCCCTGGACCTGTCGTCTGTCACTGCACAGTGGACCTTACTATCCCGTGTGTGTATCTGAGCCTCTTGAGGACAGATGTCTTTGTTCCCCTTTGCAGTCCTATCTCATAGCCAGCGCCCGACGCATAATGGATGTTCTATGAATATTTGCAGGATGGGTAAAGAAATGTATGCACAAGTGAACGTAGAAGCTATACTCAGAGATTCCGAAATTAGAACCTCCACTTGTTCATCTAAATGATCATTTCCCAGTTTAAAACAGCTCGGAAAGACAAGGCACATTATCTACTAAGACGCATCTCCCCTCCCTGGTCAGCGGAACCCAGTTTGGTCGGTGCTGCTACCCTTCAAAGTCTCTTGCAGCTAAGGGTGATCCTGTGACTCACTTCTGACCAATGAACTGCAAACAGAAGTCTAGCAAGTAGGCATCTAGAAAACCTACTCTTTTTCAGATAAAAAAGAGAAAGAGTTTGCAAGTACACAGTGCCTTTTGCAATTGTAAACATCCTTACCAGAAACTTGAACTAATCTCTTGAGTGAGAGCAGCCGGCGTGAGATTATGAGGACAAAGTCCACATGCTAAGGACACTGGAGTGGAAAGGAGTCTGGGTCCTGCTGCCTTGCTTGGACAGCTGCATTAGCTCTGGATAACCTCTTCCTGGTCTACTTTTCATCCAAGAAAACTAAACTCTCTGGTTCTTTAAGCCACAGTGAGGCTCTGTTAAAGACAGCCAAATGGAATCCTAACTGAGTCAATAGCTAACCAGAAAGGAACAATCTGACTATTCATGCATTCAAAAAATGTTCACTGGGGGTGGTGAACACACAATACTATATACAGGTGATGTGTGATAGAATCATACCACTGAAACCTACATAATTTTATTAACAATGTCACGCCCATAAACTCAATTTTAAAAAAAGAAATAAAAAAGGTAAAAAATAATTTACTGGCCACTTACTCTGTGTCAGGTGCTATGAAAACTGCTTTTCACACATTGGAGTGCAGATCCAAACACAATTCTGCTATTTCCTTCAAAGTAAACGGAAATTTTCTAAATGATAAATGCCTTATGGCAGCTTTTCAATAATCCTTCTGAATTGTTTTTCAATGTTTGTGTTTATCTTCTGGGAGGTCTCCTCACATATGCCTCTCCTCCACAAATAACAGGTTGGATCCTATGAAACTGCTGCTTCTATGAGTCAAAAAATATATGTTCATTTGCTGTGATTTAACTTAACTGTTGCACTTGACTCCTTAATGTGAACCACTGATTTTTCTCTGTGATCTTGCATTCACCTTGCAAACCATGCAATTCACAAGGGAACACGCTTCTCAAAAGAGGAAAGGGAAGCCACTTCACATCCCAGGCTCCACTTTCCTCATCTGTACAATGGAAAGGTTGAGCTAGGATCTCTCCTCCCAACGGTCTGGAGGGCATCTCCCCAGCACACTCAAGGGTGGCACTGTCCAGTGAGGCTGCCAACCAGGCACTGAGCCCAGCTGCCATGAATCAGATATGGCTGGTGACCCAGAAGTCCCCAAGAGGTCCTCTTGTCCATCTCTCTGCCTCTAACCCCCCGACACTGGCCTTGCCTGTCAGTGTCCCCAGTAAGAGCACCCAGGGCCGAGTTAGGAGACCCAGCCCTGGACCAGCCTCTGCAGGTGGCAGATAGCTTCGCAGCCCCGTACCTAGTCCCTCTTCTCAAATATAACAATAATAATAATAAGAGGAAGAAGAAGCATGACAAGAATAAGCAAAATGATGAGAACACCTTGATTATCAACTATAAATACACATCTGAACTGGAGCTCTATAGTAATATGCAAATATGAAATCCTTTGTAATCAAAGGTCATATTTTAAACTTTCCTCATTATATTTTCTTTTCAATAATAATTGTAAAAGCTCTTTTGAGGCAAAATGAGAAGCATGGAAGGAAAAGATCTAAGTTCCAAAGGTACCCTTTACTATTTAAATTCCGAGGATGTCCATCCAAAGAGAGGCCATTTATACAGAGACGGAGCCAGTTCTCACAGGCTGCAGACAACACCCTTCACCCTCATCCTTGGGAACAGCTGTTCCCTCCCCAGTCTGTCAACCACCCTTCCCTGACTAACCCACCCTCCCTGGTGAGGACAGTCAGGCCCTGCTGCCACATGGGCCATCTCGGAGTCCAGTTTCTCTGGGCGAAGTCCAGGGTGAGGTGCATTGAGGGTGTTCATTACACCAGCCACTGTGCCATGCCCAGCCCAGCACACTGACAATTTGGCAACTGCACTCCTGGTACAAGAACAAGATGCCAGGCAGCTGGTGGCAGAAAACTCTGATTTATTAACAGGAGTTCCCTGGGATGGCAGCCAAGGGGCCCTCCCTTCCAGAGGAGCAGCAGGACCCAGCAGTCAGCTTACGTGCCCCCCCCACTCAGGGCCCAGCTGGTCTGTAGGTGACTGAAATCCCACAGGGGTAACACCTCCAAACCTCGTTAGTCATTCGCACTCCTGGGTCGATGACTCGGTCACCTCCTTTCTTCACTCAGCCAGCTGGGCTGTGTACTGGACTGGAACCCAGTATGTTTGGGTGGCATTTCAAAGCATAGAAATGGTGTCCTGGGGAAAGACTTGGGTCACATGGGGCAACAGACAACCCATTGCAAAGAGGAGGGAGAGTCCTGAGAAGAGAGACGGCTGGGCCCAAATGCGAACACCAGGGTCACCGTTTTGTCCAGAACAGCACGAGAGCCTCGCCACCACCACCCACCCCACAGGGTCCGTGGAACCTCCCCGACACCAGCTGACCAGGAGCCCTCTGGCCTCCAGTGGCCACTGCACGGCTGGGCAGCCTATGGACTAGAAGCCAGGCTAGGCTGAGTGAACCTGCTCATATTCACTTACCCATCCACTCACCCTCCCTTCCATCCATACTTCACTCAACAAGCATTTACTGAGTTCCCACACTGTACCAGGCACTGAGCAAACCACCGGGAATGCAACAGTGACCCAGTGGCACAAAGTTCCTGCTATAACAAAGCTTTCATCCTATGCAGGGAAATAGCCAAGCCAAAGGGCAATTACAGTGGCATGTTGCTAAGGGCTGTGCGAGAGATGGGCAGGCATCACGGCAGGAACACCAAACTCAGACGTGGGACTGAGGAAGCTTCGGTGTCCTCGCCTGTAAAACGGCAGCGTTGTGACTTGTCCAGCCAACCTACAGGATTGCTGGGAGGAGCAACTGAGATCATGCAGGTGAAAGAATTTTAGAAACTGTAAAGCACCCTGCAGATGTATATAAGTGTTGTTACCGTCATTTTCGTGCCAGCCTTCTCCTGTAGGACAAGGGAAAGGGCCACCAACTAGGCAGCATTTCTGGGGCTTCTGGACACGACAGCGCTGCAGGCTGAAACCATAGGCTGATGCTCCCTCAAAATATGGCCATCTTCTGAGAGGGAGCGGATTGAAGGCTGGCCCACTGCAAGCATTTTTACTGGCTTCTCCAACCGGGGAGAGTAGGTGCGTGGAATCATCCATACTCTAGAAACTCCCGCGTGGCCCTGTTGCCAGTCTCCCAGAGACGTGAGGGATGGTGTGGGGACTTAGGAGCAGCTGATGGGCACGAAAGGGCTGAAGCTAAAGGTTCAGACTATGGCACGGAGGACGGGAAGTTTAAAGGCTGAAACTATAATTGCATGAACGAGCTCTGTTTGCACGTGAGCAACCAGAGCTCATGGCAGTCTCAAAGGACAAGAAGGATGCTGGAGCCCAAGACAAGGGTCTCGGGCGAATGCTGTTCTCAACACAGAGTAAGTTCCTTGAAGCCAGAGAAGCAGTCTGCTTCATGAGACCTGTTGTGCAACAAGTCGCCCCGATAGTCAATGCGGAACAAAATAAATGTGTGCTGCGTGTTGGAAATAAATTTCGCCAGAGGAAGAGAAGAGCAGAAGATCCCTTCCCACCTCCCCAAAATGGGAATTGAAATCCAAGGAAGGGAAGGGCCAGCCAAGTGAATACCAGAGCCTGGCCTCCTGGTTTAGTGTTTTTAGGGCTCTTTCCTCTCCCGGGAAGACGGCCTGGCGATGCAGTAAAGGGGAGAGAAATGTGTTTCCAATCATTTACTCATGACTAGCAATCCACCTAACTCCATAGCTTTACTAGTCTTTATCTGTAAAATGGATTAGCCCATCTCACAGGGTGGTGGTGAGAATCAAGTATGATTTTGCACTTGGAGACATTGTGTAAACTCCAGGTTCAGGCCCTGGCCAGGTAGCTCAGTTGGTTAGAGCATCGTCCCAATACACCAAGGTTGTGGGTTCAGTCCCACTCAGGGCACATACAAGAATCAGCCAGTGAGTGCATAAATAAATGCAACAATAAACTGACGTCTGTCTGTCTGTCTGTCTCCCTCTCCCTTTCTCTCTCTCTAAAATCAATAAGTTACAAAAAAAATGTAACTCTTAGATTCAGTACACAAAGGAAGGGACCTTTGCTATTACCATGGCTCCCGGGGACAGGGCGATGCAATCCTGCGGGCAGGAGAAACACCTTCAGAACTCCCCAAAACTGAGCCTCCAGCCCTGGGAACTGCCAGTGGCAGCTGCCACTGGAGCCAGAACAGCCGGGCTGCCAGGCCCCTGTGGGAGGTGCTGAGCAGGGCCCTTTGGGGCTCTGTGGTCACCGTGAATGTCTAAAGCAGAGTCTCTAGTGGGGACGTGCTCTGTGAGTGATAGCTCTACCCCCTCAGAGGACGGCTCTGCCCATGGTTGGTTCCAGCAACAGGGAAACCTGTGTTCTAGATCCATCTCTGCCACATACACGTGAGGTGAGCCTGGGCCAATTGTGTCCTCTAGGACTCAATTTCTTTACTTACAAAGTGGACAGACACCTGCCCAACCACAACCCAACCCCTGCGCCAGAATTTTCGCCATCACGTATGAAGCCCATGCGTTCTGTGATCTCTTAGCAGACTGAACGCTGTAAGCTGTTCCAAGGACAGGGCTCCACACGGACAACCAGTGAAGTACAAACCCGGAACTGCCACGGTAGACTACCTAGCTGGGGGCAGTGTTCATCTGGCCTGAGGGATGCTTTGGGGGGAGGCATGTTCGTGTTTCCCTTTTCAAGTTGCTCGGGCACAGGGTCCTAGAACACACCGTGCAGCCGATGTGCTGCGGTCCTGGTGAAGGCGAGGCCCGAGGCCCGTGCCCACTGGCCGGCCAGGAGGGTAAGTTTCGGCCTGCAGTGCTGGTTCATTTTTAAAGTAAGTAATTAAACAAGTGTTTTGTTTTTTTTTAAGTTACTTCAGTGCCTTTGGTTAAACACAATATAAATGATTTTTTAAAAGCTAATCTAATGAGTTGAGAATTTTATATTGATTCGGTAATTACAAAGCATGTTGCAAAATCAATGATAAATACTCCCAAAATTCATATTGATTGGCGAACTCCAGTCTGAGGCTATTGAACAGAGACAGCCTAGGTAAGAGGGAAAATGTGCGTTCCCGGGAACACGTTCAGTGGCGAATGGACGCGCAGGGCAGGCCTCGGGCCGGCTGGGAGGGAGCGCCGCTCGCTGCGTGCTGTTCCTGCTCCTTCTGCATACTTGGTTCTGCCTCTCGAAGCTGCTGGTTAATGAAACATAAGATTATTACTCCCTCGTGCATTTAAGTTTTCAGGTCTTTATACAATAATTAATTAGGATTATGTGACAAGAAGAGAATTTCCACTAGGAAAAGAAATACTAACAGTACTGCTTTAACAAATGATGCTTAAACTCCTATTGACTCCACTTAATTTATTTAATCTTTCTACCTAGACCACCCCGAAGGTAATTATTCACTTTAAATACTTTTAAACTAGTATCTTTTAAGTCTGGGATTTCTCACATAGCTACTTACCGTCTAATAAGGTAGGCTTCCTGGGAATGAAGAGTTTCAAATTATACAGAAATGGGTAAATCCATAAAACATATACATCGGCGCTTCCCTGAGTGTGGTACCCCGACCAGCAGCATCAGCATCACTGGGAACTTGTTAGAAATGGGAGTTCCCAGAGCCTCACCCAAACCTACTAGCCTGGAGACTGGGGGGATGGGGCCTGGCTATCTGTTTTCACAAGGTGGTTCTGATGTCTGCTCAAATTTGAGAGCCTCGTCTACAGGTCATTAGGGTTTTCCTGAGCACTTACTATGTGCCTGCTGGTCTGCTACATGTTGTGAGATACCAGAGGGTCCATGGCCACTGCCCTCAGGGAGCTTACCGTCTGGTTGGGGTGTTCACATCTACATCCTCGGTTCTGTCACTACCAGGCCTGAGTATCTTGCGAGACTGAACCCCTCTGGACCTGTTTCTTTATCCCTAAGGAGATAAATTGGCTTAGACAATCTCTCAAAGTTGCTTCCATCCAGATACCATTCTATGGGGCTAGAAATGAGAGGAACACGCATTTGTTCACGGAAGCTCCACACCAGCAGTGATTTGAAACACAAGAGAAGATCCTGTTGGCTACCCACTTGGCTACCCACTTGACTCCCCTCTTGAATGACGAGGCCTTTGATGTTAAAGTCACTCCTCAGGGTCTCACAGCAAGAGCCAAATCCTCTCTGGGGTGAATCCCCACACCCTACCCCACCCCGTGGGATCCCAGGTGACCCCCACCTAGTGAGAACCATTGCTCCAGTCCTCTCCTACAACTAGGCCCTTTGAGACTGGGCCCCCGTCCCTAGAGAGAGGCGCTGAGAGGTCCTCCTGGGTCTGGTTGGAAGGAACTTCATGACCAAACCTTGAGTGGTGAGGAATATCATTCATTTAGCAATACCAAGGGACTGCTGAACTAGGGAAGGTAAACTCCACCTGAGAAAGGGAGCAGGCATGAAAGAGGGCTTGATAAAAGCACCCCTGCAAATCCACAGCGATGCATGGAGGCATCTCCAGCTGGCCTTTCCTGGTCCCCAGCCCTCCCATGGCCCACACTCCCAGGACCCATGCTGTTAATGAAGTGAATGTTTGCTCGAGGTTCACAGGCCCTAAAGGGAACCCTCAAAGAGAACTTCCTGGCACACTTTGCCTGAAGACCCCATCATGGAAAACCAGAGGATTTTCCAAGGGGGAGAGGGACACACTCATTTAGAAAATTGGCATGTGCAAGCAAGTCTTAGCACCATGTCGCACCAACTGCAATAAATCGTCCGCGTAGCCACAGTTTATTAGAGTTGGCAGGGTCCTCCAAGGCTGTCAAACCCCCTTGTCTTACAATCTATAGTGCAAAATTCAGCATCTAATTGTATACTCTTTAACTACTACACGCTTTGTTTATTATTGTTGTACCTCTGCCAGTTACACCTGGAATCAAGGCTTGGACCCAGCCCTGGCTGGTGTGGCTCAGTGGATTCAATGCCGGCCTGTGAACTGAAGGGCCGTGGGTTCAATTCCTGGTCAGGGCACATACTTGGGTTGCGCCCCAGGTCCCCAGTAGGGGACATGCAAGAGGCAACCAGTTGATGTACCTCTCTCACATTGATGTCTCTCTCCCTTTCTTTCTCCCTCACCTCCCCTCTCTAAAAATAAAGAAATAAAATCTTTAAAGAAAGAAAGACTTGAACCCAGAGCTTCTGCCCTGAGGCTAGTTCTCCCTCCATCACTGAAGAAAGTCTCACTTACAGCAGAAACGGGGTGAGACACAGCAAGGAGACATTTCTTTACATAGGCCAGTTGTTCACTCCCCTCCATGGAAATATAGCTTAATGAAAAACATTTTTCATCAAATCTTTAAGGAAAACTAACATGGAGAAAATGTAGCATACCATTCCTTAGGTAAGGCTGCCCCTAAAACCTCCAGTGCCTCTCCAAAGTGTCCAGGCCTCTGTTTGAGATGCTGCCCTCTGGGTTCCCAGCCACAGCGAAGCCCAGGAAGACTCTCAGGGTCCCCCTGTCTCCAGCACCCCCTTCTCTCTCAGGTCCTTTGGGAAATCTGCATAACTATTTTCTTCTAAGGGAATGTGTACTGATAACAGTTTCCTTATCGTGTTGCAAAGATCATGACCCTTACCCCAAAAGTGGTGAAATTCCTGGCATCGGTGGCCACCAAGCTGGAGAAATGTTTTAGCCACTGATGAGAGGGAGGAGCTGCAGGTGCCTTGCCCTGGTCACTCAGCATAGCTGATCTGAACTTGCTGGGTGGCTGACCTGCTTCTGGCAAGGTTGCCCTTTTAAACGGCCCAATCGATATTCATTAGGCATTGCCATTCCTTGTCTCTCCCTCACTGATTTATCCGCCATGCTATAAAACCCATTAAAAATTAATCTTCTAATAGACAAGGGCTCCAATTGGCTGCCCGGAGGTTCCGTGTACAACACAGATGCCCCTGGGAGGGAGACACCCAGAGACCAGAGCTGTCCAGGAGCAGGGCTTCAGCCCTCCAAGGCCATATGCCAAGAGAATCCATGGGCAGCCCTGGTGGCATTTGTCTGCCCCAAGAAAAGGGTGTCCCAAAGAATTCCAAATGGGGAGATGGGCCCCTCTCCGGTCTTCCTCATGGAGAACTGAAAAATAGAACACCTGGACAATCTCCTGACCCAAAATGGGCCCATTTAAGAAGTAGGTGGGCAGATCACATTCTTTGTGCAAAAAGTTCAGCCCTGGCCAGGTGGCCCAGCCCTGCCCAGCCCTCTCTGGGCAACAGTGACTTTCTCTGTCTGACATCTGCGTGCGAATGTCCCTCAAGGTCTTCCTCCTCCTCACTTCACTCCTTTTTCTCTCTGCAGTCTCATAATTATAGTTATCACCCATATATATTCATTCATTCAACAAGTCTGTAATGAACAGCACTATCTGTCAAGATGCACAGCCACCACTGCCCTCCAGATCTATGGGGAAGAACGAGCCTATCGGAAGGAGGCTGTGAATGAGAGCTGAGGACAGCATCTGCGGTTCCCACTTCTCGCGATGGGCCATGCATGGGAATTGTTTATACAGCACATCATTAACAGGCCCTTCTCTTCCAGGCACCACGTGCCCGGGGGAAATAACCAGGCCTCTGGCTGAGTAGCCATGCCAAGCCTCTGACAGGACAGCACATGTCACCAAGTCGAAGATCAATATCTCTCTTTATATAGCTTTCCTGAGGTCTGACCTGGCCGGCAGGGCATAGCGGTCGCTCTGAGCCTAGGGGAGGGGCCTCCCACACCCAAGAGCAGATTTCAGGGTTTTGCCACATCCCGACTGCAAGGCCAGCCTCCCTGGCCTCTGCGAAGTGCCCTGTGCCCTGTGGCCCGGGAGGAAGGGGGAGACTGAGAAGACATCTCAGATGCTGGGCCTTGGTGCCTTGAGAGCTGAGATCGTGAGTGAAAGCCACGAGAGGCATTCAAACAGACATGTTGCCACATCCCAAATGGCAGAATTTGACCACCTCCTGCCTCCTAATCTTAAAAGAAGTTCCAGATTAATAAAATCACCTACAAGAGGTACAAATCCTAAGATGAAGCAGCAGGCCATACTTCAAGTGGTTTCTAAAAGGATTTGGATAAACTTATGGAAAATTCCTAAGCACTAATTAAAAGGAAGTTTGGGAATACTGGGGACAAGTCCAAAGTTGCTGAACCTCTAAGGTGACATCTGTCAAATGCTCACTTTCAGAGACAGATAAACCAATGGACAATCTTCAGTGGCACTTCTGGTGCACATAAGACAGTGACGCTCAGTGCACACCCAAGGGTCCCCACCCCAGTCTGTTCTGGCCCACAGGGCATGGCTGCCTTCCATTGCCACTAACATGAAATCTGTGGTCAGCAGCCATCTCTGTGTTGGTGTGAACCCTCCGAGGAGCCTTGCCTTTGCTGTGGCATCTTGTCCCATTGTTCCTTGGAAGCTGTGATTAGGCAGGTGCCCCCACCCCACCCCAGAGCCAGGACCCTCAAAAGAAGACATAGATTGCTACTTACTCTCTTCCTGGAAGGCCAGTGTGAGGAACGCCCTTTGGAAAATAAATGCTGGCCCGCCCTTCCTCTCGTTCCCATATCAGAGGGCTCACACTTTCCCCAAGGTCCCTGTTCAGTTCATGGGCTCCAGGGAATGCTTATTCCCAGGCACCCTTGCCAGAGGGGCTGCCTCTCTACGCAGCCTCCCTCCTCCAGGCTTAGACTTCAACCAGCAGCCCCCAGCACCCCTGGCACATCTCCTCGATCAAGCCTATGACCATATAATGGATTAGCTGCTCAGTCAATGTCCTGATTGTCCCACGTGGCACACCCTTTCCAGTGAGGTTGGGAAGGTGCTTCAGTCAATGGTTTCATTGAGACAGGCAGTCTCCTGCCTTGCTGCCTAGCACAGCCCCTGTGCTGAGCCCAGCGACGGGAGAGGCCCAGAGCCTTGTGTCTGAATTTCTTGCCCAGACAGCAGGAAGCCTGCTACTCTTCCCCACCTGTTCCTGGTCAAGGGGATCCAGCTAGCTTCCACTGCAACCTGGCCACGAGAAGCAGGCCAGCTGGCCCAGAGAGACGGGCTCTGACACCTGGCAGCCGCCGAAAAGGGCATGCTGATGTCCAGGGCCCGGCCAGCTCCAAGAAAAATGGGGAAACGGTTGATTTGAACCTTCAGGTCTTTACCCATCCCTTTCTAATACTCATATGCTGTCCTCAGTCTCCATTCATTTATTCATTCAATAAATAGTTGTTAAAGACCTACTATGTGCTACATCCTGAGAATACCAGATGAGTAGGACCAACAGAGTTCTTATCCTTGCAGAAATTGCAAGATGAAAAGGAGTAACCTCATTCACATGTTGGAGTTCAGTGTATTGGCAGAGAACACAGTGCTTACATTTAAGGTATATTTTGATCCCTTCTGCAGAGTATATTCCAAGACTCTCAAATCTCCCTCCATAAGTAATTTTGTAGTCTGGCTCGCCCACTGCTCAGTTCTGCCCGCACCTCTGATTTCTGCCCTCTGCTCCCCTTCCTTCCCTGACTACCCCAGACTCTCTGACTCTTTCGCCCTCTCTGCTTCCTTCAGTACATTTTGCCTTCAATCCACCGCTAGCTGGAAGCAAGAGCGGCAAGACTAATTTCATTTCTCTTCTTTTCCTTTGGTGAGTCGATCTGTGACAGCCCTTTTTATGCATTTAATTCATTCTCAATTTCTCATAATCAGGGGGAAGGTATCCCCTAAGGTTAGGCAAGAGCTTGTCAGAGAAAGTGAAAAAAAAAAGCAGAGTAAATTCACAGAGGTAATCGTAGTCTATCTCCACTTCCCACTGCCCGTGGAACTATTAACTAATATCATTCTCTAATCTTTTTTGTACTTATTTATTTTGTAGCAAGAAACTAGTGTTATAAACACCCCTACTGTCAAAACTTGTCATCCCCATTACCTCAAGGCGGGCTTCATCTCTGTTATTCTAATTTCAGAGTTTCTCAAATTCACAGCCGCTGGAAATTGAGTACAAAATCCATTATCATTTGTATATTTTAATTATGCAAATGAGGCAGCTCAGCTGCGATGTCCTGGACCTGCAGGGATGCCTGACTTGATTCTGGGTGATTACAATTTATCCAGTCGAGTCACTTTAATTGTAACAAGCTAATTACATTGTTTCATTTGGCTTTAACAAAAGAAAAAGAGACAGGAAGCTGGATGTGGCTCAGGGCCCCCAGAACCGTGCTCTGTTCCCAGTGCTGAGGTAGGGGTGGCCAGGGGCCTGGACACATGATTTCCCTGCCCAGTTGATGAGCTAGTAAAGGACATCAGGGGAA
>PVJI01006973.1:0-81900 GCA_004026765.1 Micronycteris hirsuta | reverse complement strand
GGGGGGGGGGGGGGGGGGGGGAGGCAGGCAAAGGACAGGCAACCTCCATGTTTGTGACTCAGTATTCTGTAAACTCCCATGTTTTGTCTCTGTGTAACCTTCACATTAAGCTCCTGTGCTTTGTTTTTGATTGTAGAACTTGTGTTTAGTTTATGAATCATGTAACATCCTGTGCCTTGCTCCTAGTTTTCACCAAATAAGATAGCTAGATTTAACTTCTGCATCAAGCTTCTGTAACCCTTGCTTGCCATGTAGGCCCACATAGGCAGAAAGTCCCAGGCTATTTAAACCCCGGAAGGTCTTTGTTCGGGGCTCGGAATTTGGAGACCCTCTCCTCCGAGCCTGCACGCAGCATGTAATAAAGAGTCATGCTCTGCCATCTCTCCCGCGTTGTGAATTATGTTTCCGCAACATGATAACCTTGTGAATAAATGAGAAAAGGTAATCATGCAACAAAACAATGCACCCAGTTCGATGAGGGTTAGGGAGAAAGTGTAGGAGAGAGGAAAGAGAGACGTCTGGGATACCAATTCGTTCTTCCTCATTTTACTGCTGGTGACAACAGAAGGAAAAGCAGCAGTGCAACGTTGACTGGATGAATATTCCCTTTGTATGCTTCCTGTTTTAGAACACACTTCTCTTAGATAAGCAATTATATAACCAAAACTACCTGACGTATGACCAGGCTCTTCAATGTTACAGTGTCAGAATAATGTTATTTAAACAATAGACAACAACAATAAACTATCTTAATCTCAAGGAAATTAAAAGGAAATATCTATCCTTTCATTCATGGAAACCAGTTGTGAACCAGAATACTCCTCCAGGGCACAATAGTATACACTTCCTTCAAGAAATTCACCATCTTGGACTAAAAAGGAATCTAAGGGATCTTATGTTTGTATCATCGTTGCTGTTGCTCCTGCTATTGTGAATGGATGTCCCCCTCATTACAGCTACCGATAGATTTTTATAGATACTATGTGAGTGGACCAAGACTTTCCAAAACTGTGTTATATCATGAGGGTGATGAAGTTGGTTTATTGGGATTACCACCAGGGAAGTGTTTCCCAAAGTATGTTTTGTAGCACATTAGTCTTTTAATGCATCTGCCCTTACCCAAAAATTCTGTGATTAAATAGGGTTGTGAAATTACAACCACAGTTTTCTCCTGGAGATTCACAACTCACAGTGACATATCATTGACTGTCAGAAGTTCCAAAGTAAAGAGAGCTCTTTAAGTTTGTTTAACCTAAGTCCCGCAAAATTGTGCAGTGATCAACACCCGTTCATTTTCACCTTGATATACCCATTCATGTCTGTTACTTGAGGCTTTTTATTGTGATTTGCAAGCCACAAAAACACAAATCTCACAGATTTAAGCAGAAAGAAGAATGTACTGGAATTCAAGGAAGAGTTGATATCTGAGACTCAGTAAAAAACTAATATGGAGGAATTCTGGAAGCCTTTCTGTCAAACATTGCCAGTAATAAAGCTGAGCTACAACTATTTCCTAATCTCTCTCTTTTAACTACAAATTTCAAATTCTCAGGAGAGAAAACCTGATCAGCCACAAGTGTCCATCCCTGGATTAGTCACCAATAGTCAAGATCAGATGGTAGGCATAGCACCTGGTAAGCCATTCCTGGTTCTTAAGGGCTATTTCTACAAAGAGATTATCATGAGTTGAGAAGACACCCCCAAAAATATCTACTGTAAAATCTCTTGAAACTAATATGTTAAAACACACTTTGATAAAAAACACTTAATGTGATATTGACTCTTTTGTTTTTAAATCCTCATCAGAGGACATTTATTCATTGCCTTTTTTTTTTTTTTCTTGAGAGAGAGAAAGAGGAAGGGAGAGAGGAAGTGAGAGGGAAAAACATAAACTGGTTGCCTCCCATATGCATCCAGACCAGGGATTGCCCAGGTCCATACCGGGGACTGTACAGGCTCAGTCCAGAACCAAGATGGGACCTGCAACCTAGGTGTGTGCCCTGACCAATATCAAACCCACAACCCTCCAGTTGTGGGAGAATGCTCCAACCAACTCAGCCACATAATCACAGCTAGGATGTGATTATGACTCATGATTTAATATGAAATTTTTAATTTTTTATACAGTATACTCCTATTTACAATTCTGTTTTGAGATTTAACCAACAATGAATTTCAATGTTTACTTCCAAATGCAGTTTTGCTGTCAACTAAAATTATTATAAATAAAATTAAGTTATATAATATGCTATGTGAATAAATTTTGAAATGCATTCCTGGTAAAATGTTTCTTGAATGATTTCTTTAATAAACTGCCCAAAGTGGTTTGTTCATATATTATTTGAGATTTTTGCAACTCTATCTATGAGAACACTTTCTTTGTATATAGTTTTGTTTCTCTTTTCCATTAAAACTATTTCTGGACACTTGATAATGAATTATATAATATTTTAAATTACTAAACTGTATTTTCTTAGATAAGTTTTAGTTTACAGAAAAGCAGAAAGTGCTGTCAGTTTCCACATACCTCTTCTCCCCACACTTACAGTTTCCCCTGTTATTTACATCTTGCATTAGTGTGCTACATTTATTACAACTGATAAATCAATACTGAAAAGTCATTAACTGAAGTCTATGGTTTACATTAGGGATCACTCTTGGTGTTATTCAGTTGCGTGGGTTTTGCCAAATGCTCACTGTTTTGTGTCCACCGTGACATTATCAAAGTAAACATCTACCAAGCCCTAAATATCCACTGTGCCCCACCTCCCCATCTCTCCCCATCTACCTCCCATTACCTCTGACAACCATTTATTTATTTATTTATTTTTTACTATCACTGTAGCTTTGCTTTTTCAAGAATGTCACATAGCTGGAATCATATAGCATGTAGCATTTTCAGTTGGCTTTTTTCACTTAGCAATATACTTTTAAGTTTTCTCCATGTCTGTTCATAACTTGATAGCTCATTTTCTTTTATCACTGAATAATATTCCACTGTATGGATATATCAGAGTTTTTCATGAAAAATGAAAACAAATATTTACTAAACGCCTACTGTATGCCAGACAATCTTCTAAGTCCTGGTGCTGGAGTAGTACCCAATAGAGTTGAAGCCCCCAACCCTAAAAGATATTACCTTTCAGTGAGGAATACAGACAAAATAGACAAAGAAACAACCCAGAATAATCTTAAAATGTGCTTCTGAGATTGAAAGACAGCTGTAGAAAACTACAAAGAGTAATGACTTTTGGACTCAGGAAACCTACATGTGTGTGTCAGTTTATACACATTTTAGCTGAATTATTCTAAGCAAATCACAACTGTTTTTTTCTGAGCCTGTTTCCCTACATGATAAATAGGAATAATAATACCTATTATTGTTATGATTAACTAATATAATACCTGAAACAATCCTTGCAATAAAATATTATTGCAGAATTCTTTTTATTGCCCAATATTAAATATTGCAGAATCCTTGTTGACCAATATAAAGCACATCCTGATGTTTTATTAACTTCTGTGGAACATCAGTAGGTAATAGCAGAACAACACAGACAAAAGGCCAGGAAGAAGGTGGCTAAACTCCAAAATTAAATACAGATAAGCTTTTCTCAACTATTAGCATTTTTTAGAAGCAAACCTCAATACTTTTATATTAGACAGAGATAACAATCTGTGATATTTCGAAATGTTTATTTGAAATAAATGTAACCACATTTTAAAATGCCAAAAATATTTATAAAACAAAATGAAATTTGGGGAGGAAATATTAAATGCCAAGTCACAGTTTTACACTTCAGTGTGAAATCTGACAACATAAAATGAAAATATAAGTTAGAATTTGATATGGGCAACCAATTTTGCTCCATTAATTGTATTCGTTTGACAAAATGAAATCCGTTCTTTATTTTTATAAAGAACATTATAGAAAGATGTTTTATCTATGCTAATATATCACACAGTCAATAGGGGTATATATATAGTCCCTTGACATGGGGGCTTATATCTTTACTGTAATATTTCTGTGTCTCAATCTATCTCTCAAAAGTCAGAAGCATATATTTCCAACTGCCTGTTGAACTTTTCTGCCTGAAAATTCACTGGCACATCAAGTTCAACAACTTCAAAATGAAATTCATAATTTTTCTATCTAAACTTTGCCCTTCTGTTGATATCATTCTTCAATATTCAGGGACTTCACTCAGTTTCAATGGCTAGCTATAAGATCACCAATTTTATATCAACCCCTTCTTTGTTTCTTTTTTCAACCCCTTCTTTACCTTATCACTACCATTTCTATATCTCAATTCTGTGCTGTCCCTTACCTAAGCCAGATCAAAGGCCTGCACCTAGTTTCAATCTATCTACTGGCCTCCAAAGATGTCCATATCTTAATCCTCAGAACTGGTTACAGAGGAAAAGAAAACTTTGCAGATGTGATTAAGGTGAAGGACCTTGAGATAGGGAGAGAATCATGGATTACTCACAAATCCTTAAACTCAAGGAAGCTTTCCTCATGTGATACAAGAATAGTGTGACTAAATAAAAAGTGTCAGAAGAATATAACAGTACTGGTTTTGATGGTGGAGGGAGGTGGCCATGAGACAAGGAATGCAAGCATCTCTAAAGGCTGGAAAAGGCCAGGGCGACATTCTCCCCAACTGCCTCCAGGAAGGAGCGTGGTACTGCCAACACTTTGATTTCAGTTCCGTGAAACCCACGTCCGAATTCTGACCCATGGAAATATACAATAAGAAATATGTGCTGTTCTAAGCCTCTAAGTGTGTGGTAATCTGCTACAGCAGCAACAGAACAGGAATACTCTGCACTGCTGGATTGATTGGTTTAACACCATCCTTTCTTTGTTATTCCAGTTCAATAAACTTTGCAGCAACCCTTTGCCTGCCAAGTATAATTCAAATGACACAATCTTACCTACAAAAGATCTTTTAGTTTCTTTGCAGACATCTTTGACCATTTCTTTTCACCACTACCCACCTTCAGAATGTTTGTAAGCCAGTCCCCAAATAGGTCCACTTTCTCACCACTGTGTCTTTGCATACCTTTTGTCTGGAATGTGCTTCCTTTCGTCTCTACTTGTGAAATACTAATTGTCCTGAAATTCAAATTTCATTGTCATCTTCTTCAAATGGCCTTCTGTGATTTCTTTAGTTGGAAATAAATCATTTTTCTCTTCTATGCTTGTTTCCCACCATTGTTTATGTCTCTTTGTTTTACTTCCTTCCACATTTTAATACAGAAGTGTTGATTTGTCCTTATTAAACCTATGAACTTTTTAAGAATAAGAATTTTGACTTCAATCTTTGAACCTGTTATGTGCAGAATTTGGCTCATTGCACTAAATAAATACTCAAGAATTCTTTGTTGGCAAAAGGGAACAATAAAAGAATGGATAAATAAAGAAATATAGAGAAAACATTTATGTAATTTCTCCTTGACCAGTTTTAAGTAGATATGGTATAGCATATCTAATCTGCTTTAAAAGGAACACTTTAGATTTTTAAAACTACTTTATTGAATTATGGCACTAAAGAGCAAATATCCTATTATGGTCTTGAAAGGCAATCATAAAAATAAATCTTCTGATACAACAGTATCATCTGGGTCTCTCTGAAACATATTTGCAATAAACAGTGTGTATAATCTTTAGACCAGTAACAATTGTTTAGTTTGAACAACTTCTCTATGGTTGGTATGGTTCTTTAAAGATGTTCCAATATTTATTTCTCCATTCTCTGATTTTCTTATTTTTCCATAGTTTGAAAATGACAATTTTGTTGTCTCTAAATAATGTCATCCAGAACCCTAGGCCATGGTGAGACAAGTGTGCCAGACATGTGGGTGACAGAGACATTGATCTCCTACAAATGGTAACTTCATGAAAATTCTTAGAATGTCCTCCTGGCTTTGGGATATTTTAGCCAAAGAAAAGGCAAATTATATGTGTTGAGGTAAGAGTCATAGAAAAATAAAATGGATAAGGAAACTCATTCAATATTTTTAGAAAAGAGAATCACTATCTTTATATACATGATATCTTCATTATTCCTACAAAATATTGGCGCTACTTCTAACAGGGCACTGTTGAAAAAAAGGTAATCACTGTTGTTGAAACTAACATCTGTAGACATACAGGGAATACTAATTAAATCATATGGAGGAGACGATTTATTGAACGCCGGCTCTGCTGGGCACTAGACTAGGAATTCTGGACACCAACATTAATGATGTAAGGCATTGCCCTCAGGAAGCTTAAATTCTAAGCCAAGTCACACTTGGTTAATTCACTAAGGGGCTAACTGGCTTTCAAAGATTTATTTTAGTGATTTGACTTTTGGTAAATTGACCTGCTTTTGAGAACTTCTAAGAATTTCTGAAAACAGAGAATATAGTGGTAGTGGTAGGAAAAAAATAATTTTAAATAAGTGAAATGAAGAGTATGACAGAAATTTTATGAGATTATTTGATGGCTTAAATAAGAAGCATCTAGCTTTCGGGATGAGATGATACCTAAGATAAGTCCTGAAGAAGGAGAAGGAAATAGCCAGACAAAATTGAGACGTCTACAACAAAGGAAGAATTAGAGAGAGAACAAGGTGCCTGGGGAACTCTAAGTAGAAATAGCCACCTGGAATGAAATGTCTGAAGTAGGCTGTGAATGGTGAGACCTGAAGAGGTAAACAGCAACCAGAGCATGAAAGTTCTCGTGGACTCTACCCCTGCATCTGTATTTTGTTTTTGACAAACCCTAGGAAAATTAGACAGGAAAAAGCTGAGATATCACTAAGATTGAGGTAAGAAGAAGTGGGAGAAAGGACATTAATTTTTTAGATCAGATTGCATGACCTTGGAAAGAAAAAAAAAAAAAAAAGGAGGCTTGGTTGCTTGGTTGTACTTGAGGTTCTGTAGAGATGTGAATAGATTGCAACAGATACCGGCCAAGAGAGATGACATGCAAGGGGGTCACTGAGGAAGCAATTGCAATAATTCATGCAAGAATCATCAGGCAGTGACAAAGTCCTGGAAGAAGGAAACAAATGTGAGAAAAAAATTTGAAGTAATATTAACACGATTTGGAGACCCACTGGTATGGGGAAGGAAGAATTTACAGATGCGCTGAGTGATCCCAAGCCTGGGAAACTGGGAGAGTGATGCTAGCATCAAACAACATGAAAGCTTAGAATTAAACCTCATGAAAGTGGCTCACAGTTCATTGTGGATGTTCATCGGTTTATTCTGTTGACTTGTACATATCAGCCCAGCATCTTCATGGAGGAGCTTAAAGTTATTCAAGAGCAAAAAATGTATACTTTAGTGTAATATTTCATTTAAAGTATTTTTAAAAATTTTCCTGAACATGTTTTAATACATAAAAGAAGATGCATGCGAGTGGATCTTAAAATCATTTCTGTATATTTTGACTTGGCAAAAAGAAAGAAAATAATTGCCGTATACTCATTACATGTGTTTTAGAGTATGTTTGCATACTATGTGCTCTAATACACACAAAATTAGAAGAAAATGATGTCCACGAAACTTCAGGCAACTTAGAGGTAGTCATCTTTGACTGTACCTATAATCTAAACCTTAACTTCGTTATTGGCTGTCTGTGCCCAGGGCCATGGACTAACAAATGTTCTTCCTATCTGAGCACAAAGGTAGGCCAGAGACAGAATAATAATTTATATGTTGGCAGTACTTAGTGTTGTACATTTTTGACAAAAGGGTAATGCATTTGGTCCTGTGGCGTATGATAGGTCAAAACTGTAATATATCATTTGGACACTGGATGGCAATGCGTATTCTAAATCAACTAAGGTCTGCTTCCCTGTGTTGGGACATCCTGAAGTTGGGTTTGCATACCAAAGCTTCATTTCTGAAATCCTATTTAGTCTCTGGCTTTGGGAGCCTTGTAGGGTATTTTTGCCAATAGAAAATATAAAAGGCAGTTTGGCTAAACCTTTCAGTCAGTCCATCCAAACACTTGCAACAAGTCAATCATATTATCCTGGATGGATAATGATGAATACAGTACATGTAATAAATTAACTCCAGGAGGCCAAGGGCTAAGCTAAGGTTTTTTATGGTGAAATTAGGAATCTGAACACATTCAACTAATGCCTGTCCTGGTGGGAAATGTGAGAATCTATAATTCTGTAGCATCCACATCAGATGAACATATTCTGAACTGGATGTGCTCTGGGTGTGAGTATGTCTCACTGTCCCCCAAATTGGGGGATCTGTGTAATCTTTTATTATATGGATCTATTTGAGAGTGCATAACACCAGATTAAGAATTTAAGGGAGAAGAAATGAGGAGAACAGTGTCAGCTGCCTAGAATTTGGTATTAAGACAGAAGGAGAAGGATTGTGTGTGAAAATTAAAGAGAAGGAGATCTTTATCATATTTGTTTCTGCATGTTAAAAAAAAAAAAGGTTTCCCCTTATCCTAAAGAAGGAATATAGAGCTGTGTGTATTTTGATGTTTTGTATTTACTTATTTTTACGGAGGTTTGTTGTTGTTGTTGTTTTTTATTTTTGAAATATTCAAGGACGTGACTTGCAGCCAGACTTTACAGTCCACAAAGTCATGACAGGTCCCTCAGAGGTTACATAGGATAAACTCTAGGAAAGCTCAAACTTTTCAGAGATGAACCTTCATAATGGATTAGAAATCAAAGCTAATGAATAAATCACTGAAGCCAGCCATGTGTCATAAAAGCACAGATCTTGGCCATTACCCTAGGCAGTGGCTCAAAATGGTAATAAGGAAAAGTAATTTTAAGAATTACATTCACCCAAAAGCATCTCGTGAAGTTCAGCCCTCAGGACAGCTGTCAGAGCTGAACTGGCTTCAGCTGCAGGTGTATGCACTCAGGCCAGAGAGATTGCTTCTCACCTATCACATCTTGCTCTGCTAAACCCCACTGCCATTCTCTGTATAGTACAAGTGATATTTGAGACACAAGTAAATATTACCTGTAAACAAATAGCACCAGCAGCAAACACTAGTTTCCATGAGAAAAGTATATATTACATGTATATCGCCGTAAATATGATCTATATGTGAGTTTAACTGAGATTGTTGAAAATTACAGGTTATGCTGAAATATTAAAAAATCATTTTACAGCTTAAAATATCAGAAAACAGATATATTTCATTGGATTTTAAGTCTTCTAATTTCTAAAACAGGGTAGAATTAAGAACAATTGTATCTTCTCTGAATAGCTAATTTTAGTCTCTGGGCATACATCTAGGTAACAATAATATGCTAAAGAGAAATATTATATTTACACATAATAGAGTACGCACTTGTTTGAGCAGTAGGAGAAATAAAAAATTATTTCTATGACTGCATGTATATGCCCACTTGCACATTTATATATGCCGTTTCCAAGAAGCTTGGAAAGTGTACTATTTCTAGATGATTTATTATAGTTAGAAAGGCAACATGAGAATATGTAGGCAGGAGGTTGTTGGAGGGATGCTTACAGAGGTTATCATCAAAAATCCAGTGGATTGTAAACTTTACTCAATATTAGACATAATTGGGAAAGTGTTTTTTAAAGTACATATTCTAAGCTACATTCTAGCTTTAGTGAATCAGAATATTTTAGGGCCATGTTCAGGTACTTCTGCTAGAAATTATAAAACAGCTCCTTTCAGTTGGGGAGCCATGGCCCACAGGGCATCCCCCCGGGTTAAGCTTCCTTCGGGATGGCTCAGACCTAGTCACCATCCTACATTCTCCTTGATCTTCTGGAAATAACATGTTCTATTTTCCTGCCCATGGATAGAAGGGTATCTTACCCAACTGTGGCCTTTGACCCTCACCCTACTAGCTTCCCTCTTTTAAAATTGTTCAGGTGGGAAGCAACCACCTATAACCAAAAATTCCTATAACCAAAAGCACTCCAAACTCCAAGGGAAAATGTGTTGAGATCACACTTGAAGCTTTGGTAAAGGTCCATGGTTATACTTCAGTCCATAATTCTGCAGCCCAAGTCAATACCCAGTACATGGCTGCCTAGTCTCCCTAAGCGTTTCTTGACTTGGAGACCCCCATTGGAGTAGGAAAGGAAGCACACTCTTTTTCTCTCTGGAAAGAAAAGAGTCAAAATATTTTGTATTCCTACAAATTTCTTTAGAAAATTAGTCTTTCTAAACAGTAGTTTTCTAGATGGTGCAGATGAGTCCTGACAGTTAAGAGACTAGTATTTTCACTATGTAAAATGAGGAGATAAATTAATTCTCTTTAGAATATGGCAGAACTTACATTGTTGTTTTCAGCATTCAGCTTTAGCCAACATTCAGGAAAAGTCCCATTTAACATCCTTTTCCATGAATATTTAAACTCAGTGAGTTGAGTCCAATAATAAAAATGTTGTGATGGCTAATTTTATGTATTAACTCGACTGGGCCACAAGACACCCAAATATTTGGTTAAACTTGGGAGTGTTTATGGATGAGACTGACATTTGAATCAGTAGCGTGAGAAAAGAAGATAACCCTTCCCCAGTCCATCGAAGGCCTAATTAGGATAAAAGTTGTATAAGAAAATATCCTTTTTCTGTCCACCTGGCTGTCTTCAAGCTGGGACATGGGTCTTCTCCTGTTTCTGAACCTAGACTTAGATTGATATTGGGTTGGCCAAAAAGTTTGTTTAGTTTTTTCTGTAAAACTGAAATATACAGTTTTCAATTTTGCAAATAATTTTATTGATTTGGATATTTTGAGTACGTTGGCTATCTCGTATGTGGTATAACAATGATGATGGTTCTCAACTAATGTCTCAATTTTATCACTATCAACTTCAGCTGGTCTACCCAACTGTAGAGCATCGTTCAGTGAGAAATCTCTAGCACAAAACTTCACAAACCACTTTTGACATGTTCAATCAGTCACAATACCTTCTCCATACACTGCATAAATCTTTTTTTTTGCATTTCCATTGAATTTTTACCTTTCTTGAAATAATAAAGCATAATATGCCAAAAATGTTGCATATTTCCTTCCATCATCAATATTAAAATGTTACACAAAAATTCACCAATTTTTGATAAGTTTTTTTAAATATACACTGATATGACAGTTGTCACAATACAATCTAATAAAAGTGTTTTGAATGAAGTTAAAGACAGTTAAGTGCTACTAGAGCCATCCTATGGAAAAAACCAAACGAACTTTTTGGACAACCCAATACTTATTGGCTGTCCCAGTTTTCGGGCCTTCAGACTGGACTGGAAGTGTACCAGGGGCTTTCCTAGGTCTCCAGCTTGCCCAGTGGAGATCTTGATACTTCTCAGGCTCTATAATTGCATAAGCCAATTTCATATGATAGATAGGTGATAGATATATAGAAGAGAGATAGAAAGATGATAGATAGATAGATAGATAACAGGTACATAAAGACAGATAGATGATATCTACTGTTGGTTTTGTTTCTCTGGAGAACCCTGATGCAGAGATGTAATTCTTTCTCACCACCCTCCTTTAACCTGATTCTGTGGGCCTGTTTTCTCCCCTCACATGAATCCCCACCCAAGACTCCACAAGCAGAAACTCATCCCATAACAAAAAGCTCATCCACATTTTCTGTTCTCCTCTTACTCAAAAGCAACTTCAACTAGCTTGTACTAACTCAGTTAAATTTTAAATTTTTCTACTATTCAGATATTTTTTACCCTAGTTTTTAAAGCTCTTGTAGCTTGATATTGGCCAGAGGGGGAGAATTTACACCAAAAAAATTGGCAAATGCTAAAAATCTGGATTTTTAAGGGGAGATCCAGTTTTACTAACAACAGTTAAATGTAAAAATTAAATTAAAAAATTTAACCTAATGCTACTCCTTCTCAAAGATTTGTACACTGTACTATAAATAATAATGTTACATATTTTTAAACCATTAGTAAAAATGTTTTAAAAGTAAAATAGTAAAAAAAAAGTTAAAATAAAATAATAACTCTTCATTCTCCTAACCCTAACACTACGGCGAGGTTCAGGCTTGCAAGCCTAGAATAGGAGAGAACAGAGGAACATGACTAGCTTCTCTATTTTCTTTGCGTGCTTGCATAGTCCTCTTCCCCTACTTAGTAGTTACTGTTTCTAATCTTTCTAGGGTCAGACTTCAAAGGACAATAATCGGGCATTAGTTCTCCTGGCTGTAGTGGATGCACAGTTGCTGTTCTCTTCTCTTGTGGGTTTCATTTAAGGTCAGAGTTCTCAGGCTGGGGACTTCTAATGGCTGGTCCCTGGCTACTCTTCTGGCTCATTGCTTAGTTCATCCCCTCAGCTTTTGGACTCAGAGAGTCCAGCCCTTTACTTTTAGGATCACTCCAGGTAGACTCCTTCTGTAACAGGGTGCAGCCAAGGGCAGGAGAAGGGGGAACAAATAGGGAGTTGTAATGGGGTCCAGAACTCGGTGTCCAGGGAATATTAAAAAAAAGTGTGTGTGTGTGTGTGTGTGTGTGTGTGTGTAGTCCTCACCCCCACAAGTCTGAGCTGTGGGATGGGACACATGGAGCTGGGCCATTGAGAGTTGTTTTGAATAGCAACAGTTTTGCAGTTAACCTCTAGAATGGTCATTTAACATATCTACAACCTTTAACTGGTTTCATAGATATGTTAAATAGCTGTGACCCTGCTTTAAGCCATGGGGATCAGAGTGACTTCAACCCATGATGTAACTGGGAGGTAACTCTCCCTGGTTACAGAGCCTGCATAAGAGCTTGGAGATGATTGGCTCCATACCATAAGGCCACACCTGCCTGCACTTACTACAGCAGCCCAGTAAAGCTGGAAAAATATGGGAATGCTGGCAGCTGTGGTCAATTGTGGGAGGAGTCGGAAATGGTGCAGCAGAGGAAGATTGGTGCTGGGATTTAAACCCAGGTGTGGAAGCCATGCGGGGTCTTTTTGGGACCACGAGGCTTGGGCAGAGAAGACCCATGGACTTCTGTTTCTTTTTCTGAGATACGGTACCCCAGACTGGGCAGAGGGGGAAGGAAGGGCTATGCATTTGTGAATATTCTGAAGGACTTTGGGATCTCAATAAAGACGTTAAGTTATTACTCTTAAGGTTGTATAACTCTTTAAATAAATAATCCCTTTCCTTTTCACCAATCTCTGGCATTGAGAGATGTCTTTCCCTGGCGGTGGGCAAGGTGAACCTGGTACAGGGTAGGGGACCCCCGGAGCACAAGGGTGGGCTCGTTCAGTATTAGTATATCATTCGCACCCCCCGGGTCTGTTCTGTAACACTTCCGCCCACATTTGCCCTCTCCTCCGTCTTCTCCCTCAGAAAATAGGCACTTGCCACCCTGCATCTACTCTGTCTGAGGAATCTCTTGCCTTTGACTTTGCAAACGTGAGTCTGGTCCCTGTGCCCTTCAAACTCCTGGCATCACAGGTCAAGACCTTTAAGTAATTCTGTCAATGTATCATTTCCCACTTGGGCCAACGTAAAATGGAAGGATCCCCACATTCTCTCATGAGAAAAGAATCCATAAAGCATAAAGAGAACTCTCCAAAAATGCTATTCTCCCTAGTTTCTTTTCATAGGCTTGTGATGCATGATGGGCCGATAGCAAATACACAGCTTTTACAGCTTCTGAGTACAACCTGCACAGACAGGCCAGCATCTGGCTTTACTATGTGGGGAGAACTTGGTGCCTAGTTTATCATTCTAGGCTTCTGGTGCCTCAGCAAAAATTCCGACATAACAAGAAAAGTCTATTTAACATCTTATTATATATGTATCTATAATTATGTTTAGATTTATATATAAACCATCTTGAGCAATACAAATACATATTCCAACTTCTGGGGAAAAGCATTTGGGAGATATATGTGCTTTTCACTGTATAGTTTTCTGTAGTATGTAGTTTAGTTTTATCGTGCGGATGTATTAATATATTCTTTAAAAAAAATTAACAGAATGGCTGTGATGCCCATTCAGATTTGAGAGCCACTGACCTTTCAGGACCCATTGCTTGTCTAAAGAACTTATTACCATTTGTAATAATTCTGCTAATTCTGTATTTTTACTGTCTGCCCCACTTTCTGAATTGTAAGTGTAAGGTATGTTTGTTTGTTAATGGTATATCCCTGGTACTAAGCAGGTAGTAGATGCTCCTAGTTGAAGCAAAAATGAGAAACAGTAAAACAGGAGTTAATAGAAGTGGTTACTACCTATAGCATTTGGCATAGGATAGATGGGAACTGGGACGACACTTTTCAGTGAGTATTTGTGTGTATTGTTTGAAGTTTTGCACAGTGTAAATGTATTACATTGTTCCAAAAAAAAAAAAAGCAAGAGACTGTTTGAAATATTCTGAAACAAATACAGAGAAAAAATTAACGTCTCTTGACTTAGTAGTAATATGTGTGTGAGTTGTTTTCTGAACTCTGTGTGCATTTAAATATTTCACAAGTTGTAATTTTTAAGGAAAAGATAAAATTAAAATACCACACGATGTAATCATTTAAAAAGCATGTGCCATGAAGTCAGGACAACAACGGCAAGTCTGCTCTGTGTCGCCTCCGTCGCCCCGGCCAAGTCACCAGGGAATCTGGACACTGTACGATTGCCATCTTCTTCACTTTACAAACTAAACGAAGTGACATGTGTCGAAGTGCCTGGTGAACTGTAACATGTGATGCAAATATTAATGTTTTTTCTCTTCTCAAATTCCTTAAATTTGGGGACCATCGTTGATTCTTCTTTATATACTCCTCAGCCATTAGCTCAGTCCCTGATTACGGGACTGCTATCTTCATTTCTTGAATGTAAACTCGGAGTTTTCACAGTTCGTAATGCCAAATAATCTTCACATGGGGAAAAGTGACTAGGCATTGTAGCCTTGCCTTTTGTCCCTTGAAATTCATCCTATCTATGGGGAAAAGTGGCTGTTAACTGTGGCTGCTGTGTGCTCAGCATGGTCCAGGGCTACTGCTGTCTCTAGCAATGTGCTTTCAGTGTGTCCATGACTTCCCTTGCCTGCTCTCGGCATGGTTGGAGATAAACCAACCCATTAATAGACTTTGCTGAGTACTTGGGGATACTGAGGGAGAAGCAGAAGAAAGAAGAAGAAAATAAAGAAGAGGAGGAGGAAGAAAATAACATTAACCCAAATAAAGATTTAAAACACAAGGTAAAAGAAAAATATATTAGACCAAATAATCTTACAAAATTTTGTCTTTTCTTCAGAAGTCTCAGACCCTATCCCATCCCAGACGTCGTGCAGAGGGCTCCATGGGCGCACACACCATCGGCGGGTGCCCGCTGAAAGGCACGTCTACAATTCAAAATGCGGTCAAAGATAGAACACACACAAACACACATACACACAGTAGTCTTTTAATTCAAATTTAATGTAATGGGAAGACTTACTCATTAACTAGGAATAGTCTGGGCCCTTTATCAGGTGGACTAGAATTAGTGTCTCAGAAACTGGGAATTTTAAAGGGGTTCTAAGCTTCAGAAAAACAAAACACCTATTTGTTTGAGTTTGGTGATAATAATAGAAATCCCATTACACAATTCAGTCGAAGAAATTAACACATGCAGTAAGCTGAAGAGTTGCATTTTATGATTTTTCTGTGGTCTAAAAACATGTGTTTGTTTTCTAACTTAAGTATGATTTAACAGGAGAAGAGAGAAGCCCTTACAGAATTTTTCTAGGGACCTATAAAGTTCAAACTTTTCTTATAAGTTATCATGTAAACTCAATTAAAGAAATTGACTTTGTCCCTGAAGAAACATTTTTTTCTCACCTGTTTTTTTAACTTAATTACCTAATATTTTAATAGAGATAGTCTTAAAGCTCAGAAAGTGAAACAAAATGGAAAAGATGCATAAAGGTTCTTGAGGTATAAGTTACCTCGGGCAGATCAAAAACACGAGAGTCATTATTATCATAGGAGAATAAAATACAGACTTTCTAATCAAATTAACAAAGAAAAAGAAATAAACTTTCCACTGCCAAACTGATTCCATATTATGGAACAAATTCACTTTCTGATATAAGTATAACATGAATCATGTCCAATTATGCAATTTAAAAACTCTCCCACAAAGAAATGGAGTAGAATCAGCAATCATTCAGGGGGAAAAAACCTTCCTCAGAAAGGAACTTGCCCTCTAACTCATTTAAACTGTTCAATGTACACTACATTTTGAATAATGGCAAATATTTAATTAGTCCAAATGGCAACTCCCTAAAGATCTAACTATTTCTGATTCACTTTCAAGCAAACATTCCAACTTGAAGATCCCTTGCCTGCAGAATAGATGCGGGGAAAAAGTAATGACATTCAAGCAGTCCAAGGTATTATACTTGTCCCTACCTATGTATTAATGCTTTCAAAATACGCCTTGTAAGTGCATGGTACAGACCAGTCTCTGGTGCGAAACATATTGCCAGCCTCTAAGGAACTTACTAAATAACAAGGAAATGCTCAAACAAGTCATATAATACCATGCGGTAAGAACCATATTACAGAGGTGCAGTATTCTATGGAAGTACGTGGCAGAAGCAACTCAAGGCGATGTGGGGCCTGTGGGTGTGGAAGGGAGCGGACTCCAAAGAAGTGTCCTAAAGACACGTGTTTCTTTCTTCCCCTTGCCTCCTCTGTTTTCTCCTCTAATATTTCTGTCTTTTTCTCTTTTCTTATCTTAGTCCTAATATCTTTTTTTTTTCTTTTTTCCTGCCACTTGCCTGGTTCCAGTTCCTTTACTCTTTCTGCAGTTGGGATGGACATAGGACTGAGCAACACTCTCCTTTATAACTAACACTCACTTAATTTGTATCTAAATTCAGTTACCTAAAACCGCACAGAAATCTATAGCCTTGTGGAGTGAGTGAGCATTGAACTAGCAGTCAGAAGTTGTGGATTCCAATCCTGATTTTGCTGTGTAACAATAGTTGTGTGGCTGAAAACAAATGGCATCTTGAAGTTTCAGTCTGCATCTTCAAAAAGGGCCTCCCTTACAGGGATGCTGGAAAAAGGAATGTAGCAAAAAATGGTGTATCAAATGCAGAGTCAGTCAGACAAAAGGGGATATTCTCATCAAAGGAACAAATAAATCAAAAACATGTCTAATTTAACTCAATCAGGAGATGTTTTAGGGCACCGTTTTGAAATACATGGAAAGTTATACTGCAATTGTGCCACCTACAAAATAAATGAGAATTGAAATAGTTGGGGCTTTACTGTGCAGAAGTCTATTTTGTTTTTAATGAATTTTGTTAACAAAATGTAAGTCTCCAAACATGACTGATAGTTTGAAGAATTTTTTTAAACTACATGTTCAGCATAGATCCTGCTCGTTTCATTCATACAGCTTTTTCACAATAGAATGAAAGCTTCCTACCGTGGGAACACTGGAAGCTATCTCAGGCATGAAATGGACTTAAATGGAGTTCATTGTTCAACAACTCAAACATGGATTTACATTATTACTCATATTTTTATTTTTAATATCTAAAGAGTGCTGAGCAGTCTACACTTTATTTTCCAGCATGATTTTCTTTTTTTGAGGGCACTACAGAATCCTCAAACAAACAAACAAACAAACAAAACCAGTGTTAGCTCAAAGGAAAAAAGAACATAGGAGTGGGTTACTGTGGCCCCTTGCATTTATAAAAGACCTTCATCCAGGACATAAAGTAACAATCTACTCTTCTTGCAGTATTTCCAGAAAGGAGCCACCTTTTAGCAGCAAGCCTGGGAAGAGTATATTTTAAACTGTATCTATAGTTGTATTTTATAACATAATTTATCTGATTTATTTTTTTATAATATGATTTTTTTAAAATTTTCCTTTCCTTGGCAAGGCACTGTTCAATTCAAGGCATGTCAGGGAAACGATCTACTTCTATTTTGGTTGTTGACTAATTCAGTCACTCTTTGAACAAATATTTATTTAGCAACTAGTGTGTGTCAGGTACCCTTTCACAGTTTATTTCATTTAATTCTCACAACAACACTCTGATGTACGTATTGTCCACATTTTAGGGGTAAAGATAGTTGGAGATAGAGACAAACCGGGTGAGATTCTGTCAGAGGAGACATGTTTATAGAGCATCTGCCATCCATGTCCTCGTGGAATTAGTTTGCTCATCTAAGTACACTGGGCAATAAACATCAAAACCTGTTTGGAACTGCTTTTAAGCGGCATGCCTTTCACTGTGCTTTGGAAAGGTGCTTTGCGGTGTCACTGTGTCTTGGCTGAGAGCGCTCAATTAGATTTTCATCTGAACTGCCAGCATTATGATAGAACCCGGAAGAGAAAATTGGAGATCACCTTACTCGTGATCCTAGAGGATTTGCCACCTAGTGGTAAAGTTTAGGAAAATTTTTTGTTGTCTATTAAGGCAACATTCTTTAAGTTGTATTTTTCTTAGCTCTAGGTAGAAGTCCTAGTTTCATGCAGCCACCTGCAGTAAGTGCAGACACATTTTCATGATAATCAGTTACTAGGCAGAATTTCTAGGGATTACAGGAAACCTGTTTGGCTCTCCCTTCCTCGAGGAAAGGCCAAAGTGCTTCCCTCAGTCAAAGGTGCTGGAGAAAGACAAAAAGCTCCGTGTGCAACAAAACTGTACAGGCGCAATCTGCAGAGAGCATTGCAAAGCACTCAGTAGACCTATTTCAAATGTGGGTGCTTATGGATTCATGAATTACCTGACCTTTTGTTTCTCTGGATTTCAAAAAGGGTATTGGCAAATGTTTTACTCTTTGGTTTCCTGTTTTTTTAACTTATTAAATACAAATTTCTAAGTGACAACTGTAAAGAGTTTTGGAACTTTGAGAGGAACTGTGTTTTTGCAGACATCGGAGTTTGCCAAAAATTCTGAAGTTGAAGTCTGAGAAGTATAAGACTTCAATTTAATGACCAGGCAAGAAGTATATCATTTCTACATCTTGTGCAGGTATATAATTTTTTTTTTAATTTTGTGTTTGAATTCTGCCACAGAAACATTCACAACATTGAGACCAGGAGCCGGGGTGAGACTTGTTTGAGCGGGAATGAATTGAGGCAGTCATTCTCAGATGAAATGCACAGTCAAGAGCTCTATGACTATCTGCAAGACAGATGGGAACTCCTGATGCATACCAGGCAACTGTTCTTCAGCAAAGAAAACAAAAACCCAGGTGCAGAATGTATTGGAACAGTGCAGATGGGCCTTCAAGGGTGTTCACTGTTTACAAGAAAAAGGAATGGAGCTCTGATCACTGAGCGACCACTCTTCCTGGGGATCTATTTCCCCCAGCTGGTCTCAAACAGAATATCCCTCCAAAGGCCCCAACAGCAGCTGTCAATGACCTCTGCCCCTTCAAAGAGAGAGGCTGGGTGGCCGCTTTCACCCTGTCAAGATGTGCTAATTACTTGAATGCTGAGAATCAGAGCCTGCATATTAGAATGGTATTTCTATAACCTGTCTGCCTCCCACACATCTTTTTCTTGTCTTTTTAAGGGAAACAATTTCCATCTGTTTCTATACAGATTCCTGGCATCTTTTCTATCCAGTTGTAGGTTATCAGCTCCCATGTCTGAAACATGCTATTATTTTGGGAAGTGAAAGCCAACTATAGGAAGAGGAATTTGGAAAGAGAGGAGTGTCCTCTTGATATCTACCCTTTGCCAAGTGCACAGCCATCATTTATAGACATGGCTTCACCCGACCATCATCATACCTCCTAGAAAAGACCATCCTTGTTCACACTTGGCCGACAAGGAAATGAAGAATAGGGGAGACTGATGCTCTTTCCTACTCTCCAGTCTCTCCCTCTCCACCTCCTTTTTTACATGACCTAATGAGTCTTTCTAAAACATAATCCTGATTACATCATACTCCAGTGCTCTTCCCCTGTCTAATCAGTGAGGTAGAAACTTCTCTGTCTGCCTTTTAAGATGTAGTCTCAGCCCGACCTTCCAGCCATATCTCAACTACTTATTAACACAAATCTTGCCCTTTCTACCCCAGTCTCTGCGCCTCCTCATGCAGTTAAGTCTTCTCTGACCCGTCTTACCGTTAATTCTTGCCCTCCTCCCAGGGAAAACCTTACCACAGTTTCACAGCAGCACAAAGTTATCTTCCTCATGAAACTTTTTTCCTGCCTTCACTATATGTTAAACCCATTACACTCTTATCATGTTAAACTTGTAAATCTTATCACAGTCTATCAAGATGCCATTGAAAGATCTCTGCCTACACTTAAAACCAAAACCAAAATAAAATATTATACTGATCTTCATGGGACACTTAAGTATCATGTAAGGAGAACTAGAGAAAAGAGCCAAATTTCTGGTATTTGCTGAGCTGTGTTGAAAGAAAGAGAGACAGAAGAGAACCGAGTCATATAAATATCATAAACTAAGTCTGGAGATAACAATCTAAAATAGAGATTCCACGTAAAACTCTATCATCATGCTGCTTTTTCTCGGTGTGTTGCAATCAAAAGTTTTCAGACACATTTATTTATTTATTTTAGAAAGAGGAAGAGGGAGGGATAGAGAGAGAGAAACATCGATTTGTTGTTCGACTTATTTACTCGTTCATTGGTTGCTTCTTGTATGTGTCCTGACCAGAGATTGAAGGCATAACCTTGGCATATCAGGACAACACTGTAACTGAGCTACCTAGCCAGGGCCCAGATGCATATGTTCTATAGGAAGAACTTAGGTGAAGGAAAATTAATATTGCATCCCTATAATTGCTGAGAATGTATTTATTACCTCATTTAGCACATAAGTGGAAAGGTACTAATAAATGTCTAACAACAGACACTCTGTGAAAAGGAGAGGGGCCTTGTTCATAGTCTTTACCAATTTCTTTAGTGTAAATGTTTCCACTAACAATATTTCAATTTCAAGCAACTAATGCGACATCTCTGATCACAGAGTTAGAAGACGTGGGCACATAGGCCTCCTACAAACTGACACAACCCTGTCCAGCTCACCACCCTAAAGGCCAAATACTATCCCTATTAAGCAGATGAGGAAGAATCAGAGAGGTTTTATAACTTGTGCAAGACTGTGTTTGCTTTTAGTCTGATGTGTGACGTTACGAATTCTAGTCTTTTTGCTAGATCACACTATTAGGACCATTTCCATAACTGAATTAATGAATTGAACATAGAAACCCTTTACCCCCTGATGGTCGGTTCTGCCAGGAGTAGAGAAGCAGAACACAAAGGAAGAGTCACACGGTGGATGGGGCATCAATAAAGTATGTCAACTGGGGAGCCATGTCAGGTCAAATCTGGTGATTATTCTCAGACAGACAGACAGATGAACAGGAATAGAGATTGTTCCTTTGTACATAATCTTATGTAAGTCCCTCACTTTCACAGAAAGCAACCACTTTCCTTCAGTCCTTAACCTAGCCGCACAGTGAATTTCTCCCTGTAGTTCATCGTTTCTCTCCCGCCTCCAGCTCTCCCTCACTTTTTTCCTTCCTTCCCTACTTCCTCGTTCCTTTCTCCCAGTACTATCTCACTGTTGCTCTTTAGTTATCAAGGGTCCGAAATAAAACCTGGCACTGTTTCCTAGTGTTGCACATCACATGTAACTTATCCTGCATCGTCAGGAAAGTAATTTGGCCAAGTAGACCATTAAAAAGTAGTCACAGAGTCCAATCTGTTAATGGAGTGTTGTGAGGGTGTCAAATAGATTTACCCAGAGACATATAAAACACTCCCATTAAAAGTTTGGAGTGAAAAATTAATTTCTGGGATATCAAGCTGAGTTTTGGTCCTTCTCAGTATGTACAAATCAAGGATAAGTTCTAAATATCCATACATATAATGCTCAGATTCCATTATCTAACTGAGTAAAAAGATTATAGTACTATAAGAAATGCACGAAGTGCACTTCCTCTTATTCCCATAATGAACCTGCCTGGTATACTGTTTAACACTAAAATGAATTTTCACCTTAGCCTTTAAAATAAAAAAGACCAATTCTCTGATCATTGACATTGTACATCCAGTAAAATATCAAAGAACTCATGGCAAGAAGAAGCATGCCAGTGAAATCAAATGAGGCATTTAGAAAGTCACATACTCAACAATCACTTTGTAGCCCTTAGCTTTTTGTCTAAGGTAGTCCCCAGGGGAGAATTAGCCCCCCTCACACCCACCCACACCCTCTTCACGTCTCCCATTTGTCAAGCCATTTGTCAGCACACAGCAGTATCCAAAGTGCCTGGACTTTGTCAGATTCTCATCTGGGAAGCAAAGCAAAGCTGTCTAAAGTCACTGTACAGCCACCTCCTTACAATGAACAGAACTCAACCCACGTGAAACTTGCCACTCCTGAACCACGTGCGTCGTGCAGATCCCTCTGAGGAGCCACGACCCATCTATCTAGAGACCATTAAGAAAATGAAATAACAGAAGGGACAAGAAACAGAAATTGAGGCTTTGCTCTGAGTGCCTCCAGGCCTCAGTTTCTTCATCTTTACATTAAATGGGATCTGGGCCAGATGGTCTTAAGGTTATTTCCAGTTTGAAATCCCTACAACATAAATAAATGCCTCACCAGGCTGTGGATTACTTTTCATCAGTTAGGGTACAATAATATTGACTAAGCTATGGTTCTTGTTTTTAGCTTCTGAAGAAACAGATCAGAATGGTACACTTTCCTGATTGCTTACTTAAATAATGTTGCAGATAATTTATATAGGTGGCACTCATACACTGTCCTAAGAATTTGACTGTGTTATATTCATTAATCTCCACAACAGCCCTAAAAAAGATGTGTTGTTAATTGTCCTTGTTTTACAGATGCAGAAACTGAGGCGCAAAGGGGTTAGGTAAATTGCTGAGGGGCACACAGCTGTAAACAGCAGACTTGGGATTTGAATACCTGCATCTGAGCCCCAGTTCACACTCTTATCTGCCCCGCTGTATTGCTTTTAAGTATATTTCATATGTCATTTTTGCTGGTTTTATTCTTCCATGGTGACAAACATCTCTGCATTCAGGTGATATGTTAGAGATTGTAAATGTAACAATTAAAGGTACAATTGACTCAGCATCATTTTTATCACACATACAGGAGAATGATCTGAAATTAACAAAAATTTTTTTTAATTTTATTTATTTATTTCAGAAAGAGGGGAAGGGAGGGAGACAGAGAGGGAGAGAAACAGCAATGTATGGTTGCCTCTCACATGGCCCTCACTGGGGACCTGGCCTGCAACCCAGGCATGTGCCCTGACTGGGAATCAAACCGGGACCCTCTGGTTCCCAGCCCGCGCTCAATCCACTGAGCTACACCAGCCAGGGCTGAAATTAACAAATTTTCTTTATAATATTCACTTGTCATATTTCCATGAGCATAGCACCCACCCCCATTCAGTGATTATCTTCAAATTACAGAATGTAAATTCTATACATAAATTGTCACAAGGAATATAAAAGTAACTAGATAAACCAGTGTGATGCAAATGTATCACTTCTCTCTTCCAATGCCATCCCTCCTGCATGTCTAGATGTTTTTACTGATAAATTATTTCAAAATCACCAGTATTCAAGTTAATGTAGACTTTCTATTTGGTAATTCTACCCTTACCCTATCACTGCTGAACTAATTTATACTTTTTACATCGATTTTTGAGAGATTTCTTTGAAGACCAATGACATCAGGAGGTCAGGGTCTGCAAGAATGATAACAGGCCAGATATAAGCTGTTCCTGCTGTTTTTGTGTGTGTGTGTGAAGACCCAACTTAAACAACATCCTAAAATTTCCCCTTTGTACTCCCTAATGTTGCTTCTGCATCTCTGTCAGACAGAGACAGGATTATTTGACTTTTCCAAAGAAGTGATTTAGGAAGCTGTAACCTCCATTGGAGTTTGGAACTGGACAGTGTTTCTTCTTGAAATGTTTGTCTTATTTTTATAAACAAACGAGCAAGAATTTCCCTCTTTTTTCCCCTTCCCATTGCTTTGATTTTTATGTTGGGTTGCTAAATAGCAACCAGTCTACAATATTTCATTTTAAGAAAAACCCCAGCAAGTCCCTGAGGAAAAAGGTGAGATAGCGTGGTTACAACCGTAAGTTGAAGAACAGTCATCACAGGTTCAAAGTGTGAAAAGCATAATTAGTCAAGTGTGGCTATTTTAAGCTTCACTTGCACTCAGAACTAGCAACGTGTGAAAAATGTAGCCCCCCCTTCTGAAATCAGAGGGGAGACAGATCAGAGTTTCCCAGTTAAAATATTAATTATTTGTGGGTGGTACTTTTTAAACAGAGCCAGGAGTTACTATTGAAATGCAAATGTGTGTTTATTGCCCTGGGGAGATGTAAAAAAAAAAAAAAATAGACAATACCCAGAGCTGGAAATTGCCCCCTGGGCCAAGGGCAGATGTTGGGCAAGAGTACAACTTGCAAAAAAAGACCGGAAGGAGGGAGGAGGGGTAGAGAAAGAAGTAGAAAAGGCCAGCATGGGCATCCCTCAAGAGCTGATCAAAAAGTCACAGTGGAACCCAGCCTTTGTCATACTTCAGGAAAGGACTGTCAAGATTTAGTGCGTGGAGTGATCAACTAGTGAGGATTGAAAGACTCTTCCCAGCAGAAGCAAATATGGCAAGGCTGCTCTAGACTGCCTTAGTAATGTGAAATGATACTGCACCTGGTGAGATAAAGACAAGTTAGGTGTTCTGTCCCCTTGTAGTTAAAAGTGGGCTTAGACATACAGCAGCTTTAGAGAGCGGAATATCTGTATCACTAGATGCAATAGAGAAAAGGCAGAAAAGGCTGAACTTACATAATATTAATTGGAGAGACTTCCCACTAACCTATTTTTACCCACTGAATGGTGGTAGAAGAGACAACTGAAGTCTTACTAGGAATAGATCTGGAAGAAATAGGAAAAAGCCAATAAATAAACTCCCATTGTTTCATCACTTCCCCACTTTGTCATACCGGAATATTGAATGAGGAAAAACAACAGCTAGATACGCTCATGAACTTAGACATACTTAATCATCTATGAACCATTGCTATTTCTGGATAATTTAATATATAAAGACTAATGCTAAGGAAACTTGAATATGTGTAGGTTGTCTGGAAGCAGAGCTAGTACTGAATTTATACCTTCATGTGTCCCACAGACTCACAGAGCCTTTGCATGTGACTCTATACATGGATTCAAAGTGTCATAGAACTACATTTCATTTAGCATCATATCCAAGTCAAATAGAATTTAAAATTCAATTTTATTAATTGATTCTTTCAATCAAAAGTTGTGTATGAATACCTACTCTGTGCCACACACCCTAGTGGGTGCTAGGCTAGAGCAGTGAGCAAAGATGGGCATAGAGCATAACCTTTAGGGCCAGATCATAGAAATGCGTGAGCGTTGCTAAGACTCTTCTAACGTATATACCCTACCTTTTAGCCTTAATTAGATGGACAATAAGGAACCATTAAGTAAGTTTTTATCAGAGGAAAGGCAGAATCAACTTACACTGCAGAAAAATGATGCATTTGTTGTATGAAAAAAAATGAATAGATGGGAAGGAGATTAAAAATTTTTAAAGTTAGGAAACTGTTTTATGAGAGGGCTAGATTAATGTAGTTCTAAGGATATAGAAATGTGAATTACGTGTCCATTTGAATATTTTTAAAAGTATCTGATCTTTACCAGAGGAACTGGCAAAACTTGCAGCTAAGTAGAGGATAGAAAAGGGAAGAAACATTACAAAACAATGAGCAGATTTTAGTTAACCAAGTCCACATGATGGGGAGTAATTTCAAAATATAAATGATCAAAATCATTCTAAGAACCACAGGAAACCAAGAAATCAGTAAGTTTTCCTCAAACTGGTGGTAACTGGTAAGACATGCCAGAATGCTCACAGCAATCCAGGCACTGGGGTCAAGAGTGGTTTTAGAGTTCCGTGTTACTTATCTGAAATTCATCAGTAAGATCCTTAATGTTAACATATGAGGCATTAGAGGTAACAGTTTGTTTTATAGTTGGAGATATCCTTCATTATGCCAAAAAAAAAGGTAAGTGTTGGAAGAAGAAAAACACACTTGAGAATGACCCTTTATTTATTCTTTAGCAAGTGGACTTACTGACTTACATCCTTTCACAGACCAAAATATCTCCCCAGAACACACTAGGTCTTGAGGATCCCAAATTTAAGGTTGGGGATAAAGATTAAGGATAGAGTGTAAAGAACTTTGGATCGGAAAGAACCTTTTGTTTTTTCCCTTTAACCTTGCTTTGTCACTTACTAGATATATGACTTACACAAGAAAGGCACCTGGAAACTTGGGTGGCATTCATTCTTTCAACAAGTCTTATTGAACATCCTCTCTGTGCTAGGCATTGTTCGCAGCCCTGTGGGGGTGACAGAGAAGAAAGCATGAAGTACTAATAGTAAAACAAAGGAAAACACAGTGTGATGAACGTGCTACCAAAGACAGGAAATTCTTCTTGGCTATGGAGAACTCTGTCAAGGGTTGAGCAGGAGTTTGCTTCACATCTCTGTTGAGGATGACTTTCCTGGTAGAGAGAACTAACTAGTTACCAGTAAACTAAAGCCCATTGGGTTGATATTTAAATGCTATATTTTATAACCAATCTTGTAAATACTAAATATGAATGTATTTCTTTCCAGAGAAGAATACATGTTCTTTTGAGAAAAGGTTAAGAGAGTAAGAGGATGTGAAGAAATTACCCTCTTTGGGAGAAATTATTAAGAATTTTATGAAAGCTTCAAAAAGAGTTGAGAAGAGTCACATTTCCATATTATCTGAGTAACCTAGAAAGATAAAGGGATGTTTTACAATAGTGACTTATTCATTCGATATTTTTATAAAGTACACGGGATCTTACAGGGGTTTTTTCAATGTGTTTCATTCTTTCTTATCCTACTGAAAAGACCTCAAAGCACTTAATTAAAAAAAACACACACACACAAAAGATTCTGTTCAATTGTATGAGCATTTAGAAGCTTTCTGATTTTTTCCATCACCACTTATTCCCCCGATACCCTCTCCCAGTTCTACCCACCCCACTCCACTCCCACCACAGCCACAGCACTGCTGTTGGTGTCCATGAGTTCTTTCTCTTTTTTTTTCCTTTTTTCCCTCAGTTCCTCCACCTGATTTTTTTCAAGTCAATGTTTCATTCTTATGACTGGGAGAATTGGTGCAATAAGAGTTTGTCTTTTGAAAATATAATTACTTGATTCTATTCCATAATTTCATTTACCTACACTTGGGGATTCATAGTAGGTCTAATAAGCAACCATTTTTGCTACACATTCTTCAACTATAACATTCCAAAAATGTATTCTGTTGTTTCTTTAAGATACAAGTTATTTTTAAAGGCAACATTTAAAAATAATGTATGGAACAGTATAGTAAAATGTTCACTAGAATGCAGAAATAGAATGAAGCAGTACAGGATATTGAAAGAGAAAATAATCTTACTATAATTTGTTGAGTTTCTACTTCATGCCAAGCACAATACATTATCTTATTTAACCATATAATACTCTTAGGAAATAGAGTTCATTGCTGTAGCATTTCTGTTCTGGAACATCATCACGAACACTGCATTAACAAGATACTCAACCACTGCTCCTTGCTTGCAGAGACCAGCAAGTCTCTGGTCGCAGCAGGGCCGGGGCTTGCTTCTGATCATTCAGCCCATTCTCTTACATACCAAACATATAGTAAACCACAATCACTCACTTTTATAAAACAGCAAATTAGAAGAATTAAATTCAAAGTTAAGTATGGAATCTAAATAGAAGACCAGACATAATCAGCAGTGCTCAGTCAAGATCACGGCATTATGCATGGAGTGTATGTCTGGTGATGTAGCACACTGAATTAAAAGGTTGCCTGAAGGAATTGACTCCTGAGCTACTTTGACCACTTAAGGAGCATAGATTACAAGAGAGAATAATGAGAAGTGTTTCAGGTTTTAAATCATTTATTCATGCATTCTACAACTCTTTATTGAACAGCTACTATAAACCAAATGCTTTTCATAGTACTGAGCCTATAACGTCCTCTGAGTCATAGACACTACTCATAGTGTAGGCTGTTAGTGGCAAAATAATTTAGATGTATTGAGTTTATGGAAAATGGAAATGGAGCTCATGGATGATAGAAGCCCTTGAACTCTAGACTGAGTTCAAATGTTAAATATCTTGGGCCCTAGAGACTTATTACAGATTTTTAAGCTTTAAGTGACCAGGCTATCCTTGTCCTATTTCTGACTGTGGAAAGAGATAGGGGACATAAACAGTTACTCTAAAGTGGCATGAATATGACTGTGGCCTGCCATGGAAGAGTAAGATAATAGTAATGATTGTGGAAATGTGAAAAAAGGTCTTCCCACCTTTTCACAGGATTAAAAAAAATCCTCCTCAGACTGACTTTGAGAAGGGCTTAGCTAAGCATTTGGATATTACTCTCTGATAAGAAAAAACATAAAACACCTGTGTTAGATAATAAACGCCAACAACGTGTCCTTTATATCAGGACTCAATCTGTATTTGTCAATATTTATTAGGCCTTCCACCAAGGCCTGGTAAGTAGATACAAGTAGTCCACCTGTCTGCAGAACTGGAGAGAAGTATTGCTGCAGAATGGTACTATTATGATGCTACTCAGACCACATTTATAGTCCTGTAATAAAACCAGTAATAACACTCTGTACTTATAAACTACCTCACATTGACAACCTCAGATGTTTTATAGACCATAAATTCTCCCAACACCCTTCAGGAGATAAAGGATAATCACTCTCCCCAATTAACAGGTGAACTAGAAACTAGCTTAGCTGAGTGACTTGCCCAAGGCCAATGAGGTAAGACAGAAGTCCACTTGTTCTGGAGACTCAAGCAGAACTGATCCTGGACCAAAGAGTGAGGTAGGCACTACTTTATCCCAGGAACTTTCTACTTCCTCTTTCTTTTTCTATCACCACCTGGCAACTCTCCTAAGTTTCCCTTCAGGTGTTAAATGATACAGGTTGATAATGCTCAAGGTGTTAGCCTTCTCATGGATATCTACCTTTTATTAGGGGGCTCTTGAAGGCTGGCTGAATTTCAAGAGTCAAAGAAAGGAGCTCTTTGAATCCCTGATGGAAAGTTTGTTCCCTTCTCATAGCTCACAGGGTGTACTACCTGGGGATCATTTACCCCTGTACTCTGCCACCCTGGAGTCCATCTCCAGGGAGAAACCTCCTCTCCTACTGCATCGACCAGCACACAGAGGTTTTGCTTTGTCTTAAGGACAGGAGTGAAAACAAAAGTCACTTTTGTGCCCAGAACTAGTTGACATCAGGACCCATCTGAATCATCTCTGTATGAGACAGCAGGATCTCTGAAAATATTATAACTCATTCTTTGTGCCCAGCTATTATTAAGTGAATTCTTTCTTAACATTCACTGGGAATACATTCCAAACACTGCCACCAGGCGGGATTTCTCTCACCTAGCAGATGAGAGAACATTCCTCATGGAATTTCCACAATGGACAATATTTAAGATCTCTTCCTTCCTGATTTGCAGTGGGGTGTGGATGTGGTGGAGAGGATAGAACAATTTGAAATCACCAAGAAAATGCCTGGTCGTCCATTGCCTTTGTTGGAAATTATATTTAATTTCCTGACATAGTTACATTTAGTCAGTCTTTTACACGTGATTCAAAAGAAGAGCGGGAACTCAGAACTCAGGGGCTGAGGTGTGCTGTGTGACCCTTGCACGTCTTTATAACATGCATAATTTAAAGGCTTTGGAGAAGGCAGTCACATTTATATTACATACAAGTGCTAACTGCACAGAGAAAAATATTGAAAAAAAAATTTTAAATTACAATCTTTTCATCACTGGAAGAAAAGTAATACTACCTTTACCTGAAAAGAAAACACATTTCTGCTATCAACATGAAGTTCCTTGGTGCAGCTCTGTGGGGGCTGCGGACGCATTATAAACTAAGCCTGTTTTTTTTTTTTTTTTTTAAAGGAAGTCTCTCTTTTCATTCCTCTGCTATCTTTTTTTTTTTTAATATTTTATTTATTTTCAGAGAGAGGAGAAGGGAGGGAGAAAGAGCAATGTACAGTTGCCTCTCACATGGCCCTGACTAGGGACCTGGCCTGCAACCAAGGTATGTGGTCCGACTGGGAATCGAACTTGCATCCTCTGGTTCCCAGCCCGCGCTCAATCCACTGAGCTACACCAGCCGGGGCTCATTCCTTTGCTATCTTAAGTGACAGATTTAAGGTATCACTGATCCTGCCTCAGTGTTCTTTCAGGTTCCTTTCCAGAGGGTACTCATTAAATGCCTACTGTCTGCAATTCACGCCCCCAGGTGCTTGCATGATTTCTTACAAAGCTGCATTCAAAATAGAAAGGCAAATGTACCCAAATGCCCATTTAAATGGTCAGTTAACTTCTCATATGTTGATGCATTAAATAAAAATGACCTGAGTCATCCATGGAGACTATGAAAAACACAACAACAACAACAACAACAACAACAGAAAAAAGAAAGAAAGAAAAGAAAACTGAAGTTTGCTGATCTGGAGAGGATTATCATTTTGGTTCGGGTCATGTGTCACATCATGAGGAAACAGACCAGAGTGTTTTGAAGCAAGAACAACTCTGCCACAGGACAGCAACAGATTCCTTGAGGTTACTCTTTATCGTTTCTTTAAATTCAAAAATAGATATGCTGCAATAGCTACAAAGATAATCACAAATCTCTTTTAAGTTATTTATACTTCCTGCAAAACATGTCCATTAATAAAAAATGTGTTGCATACTTAGAATAAACGTGGGGATTACAAAAACAGGAAAGTGGCAGCCTCTGGTCTTGCGGAGATCAGGATTTGTCAACTTCTATTCCTTTTTCATTCCTGTCCAGCCAAATGCTGCACAGCTCCCAGCACTATCCAGACACTCCTGCTCTGTTTACAGCTCAGCAGTAGTTACTAGGATTGACAACATGGATACCTGAAATATTTACGTAGCGCTTATACAATCACTCTTCGTTGCCCAGCTGAAAAAAAAAAATAAGTTTGCAGAGCCTGGCTTCTTGCCAAAGTTATCTAGATCTTAATTTTATAAGGCAAGAATTTAACCCAGAGTTCAAAAATTGAAAAAGAGGGTGGAGGAGTTGTTGTTGGTAATCATTTGTGGTCAAAGAAAGCTGTTTGCTTTTCTGTGGGCAGATATCCAGGGGCAGTTTAAATAGACTTCCCTCAAGGAAGAAACGACAGAGAAAAACACCTGGAAATCCTGAAGCAAAGGGAAAGAATGAAATTAGTTCCCAGTGGTGATATTTATCATTTCTACACCACCATCTGTCCATATTTTTGAAACATTTGTCACCATACCTAAGCAACTTTAATTGATCCTGTTATGGTTTTATATGGGTCATCTGAGCAGTTACACCTGGAAATTTGCAGGGTGGAAAGGCAGATGCTTGCAATCATGTCAGTGACTGAATCCCTGGGTTGCTGAGGTGACAAATGAGATCACCTTCCTGCAGTGCCTTTCTGCTCCAGGCACTGGATGGTCAGCAACCTCTTCTGTCTACAGTCCTATTGCCAACCATCTCCTAGACTACACTTAGGGGTCAGGTTGGTGAGAAGGAAGAGGGACAATAGAAGGTAAAATTTTAAAAATGGGAGATGCAGAGCTAGGGGTCTGAGCCTGAGAGCAGAAGGAAGGAAGAGGAAAGAGAGATCCACATGTATTTCAGCACTACCAGGGACAATGCTCTGCAAATATGAATGGAAACATTCACTGAATTGTGTCTGGTACAATTGTTAGGGTACAAGATAATTTGTGTTATGCTTTTAGATACTAAACTCATGAAACCATTGCCAAAGGGGTGAAGAGGAAAACAGAACGAATTCTAAAATGAAAAGATTTTTGAAAGTAACTTTTCCCAAAAGACAAAAATCAGACCCAATAAAGTGTTGTGTACAGAAATGGCTATGTCTCAGGAAGAGAAATTTGCTGGTAAAAGGGTTTTAGGAGACTGTGGAATTGAAACGCAAATTGCAGAGGAAGGACCGCACCTGAACTGCCTGCAGGAAGAAACTGATTAGGTTGGTAGGCAGAGTCCTGCCCGCGGATCCTACAGACAATGAGGGAAAACAATAGAGCAGCACCGGAGGAGCACTCCGAGGATCAAATCACAAGGCGGGCTTGCAAAATTTCTCATGCTGTGATTCAAACACCACATAAAACATTTTACCGAGGAGAAAAACATCAGTTGTGTTAAGTAAACTCTTTTTCACTTTGGGGGATGAGGGGAAAGAGAAGGTACGATTCTCACAGCACCATTATCAGTAGAGATTTTCAGTAAAAGTAGAATAATACAAGGGAAAACATGACCAGGTATATTAATTAGTTATAAAACATTCACGTGCGTGTGGTTCTGATGTATTAATTATGAAGTATAATATAAAATAGCATAAAAAGGATCCAGTCCCCTCATAATATTTCTTTATTTTTTTTAGCTAAACAAAAAAGTCAAAATACTGTGTAATTATAAAGATATATTTAATATAAAAAATATGCTATGCCCTGGGCATAGGAAAAAAGGATACTGGGAAGACACATCCCAAGATGCTAGGTTAGGTTTTGTTTGGGTCCTATGACTACAGGTGATGCAAACATATATAAAACACAGTTTCTGCCCTCAAGGAGCTAATTCTTATTATTTATTATATTTGTTTAGCCATCTTTAATTTTCATATTGGTAAAATTTTAAGGAATATCTTAGTTGAAAGCAGTTGGAATGATTTCAGAAAAAAGAAGGAAATAAGCAAAGGCTAAAATCAATTTTTTTGTGTTATTCAAAGATAAACACTTCTTGGTCTCTATATTTACACAGGAAAACAAATGTATTTGGGAGGAGATATCTGATGTAACACCCCTTCAGCTTATCATTATTCAACTGGATTTAGCTTGAAAATATTTGTTGAGCGTGTCATGTGTAAGGAAATTAAGGGGAAGCAGTGGCAGTAAAAGAGAATAACTATTTCTGTGTTCTAGGTCAGTACAATAAGCAGGAAGATCCACGTAGCGTCCCTTCCTCTTCTCCTCAATCCCAGCGTGTGCCTTGGATTCTTGTCTGACTATCCTAGTCAGCACAAAGAACAGGACCAAGCCTTGGGTAAAGCCCTGTGAGGGACTGATTATTCTCAATGTAGATCATTAAGAACGTGGGAGATCCTCAGTCACTGGACAGTGCCCAGCAGGCTCTTCTTTCCGTTTTTCCCCTATTGTCTGGAGTATTTTCCCTCCAGACTTTCTCTTGGTTGTCTTCACCATCATTCAGGTCTCGGTTCAAATGCCGGGCCCTCAGAGAAGCCACTCTTGACCACATCACCATCCTGTGACACTGCCCCCTGCCCCCCTCAACATCTTTTCTCACACATACACACTATTGTTGATTCTCTTAGTTTGTTTTATTACTTTCATGGTACTTCTGTGAAATTCTTATATTTTTTATTTGGGTTTATTCATTTCTCTTGGAATATAAACTTCATGAGGGTGGGGATTTCAAAGATCTTTTGTGTGGTGATATTGCCACTTTCTAGAATAACATATGGTTCATACACTCAATGAATGTTTAAGAACAAATGAGAGAGGAAACATCTGCTTCTGCCTCTCTGGGTCTTACTGTCTTAACTCTACAATTCTTTTTTAAAAACATTCACTTTGTTCCCAGCTGTATCTCCAGAAGAATTTCTGGTCCATAGTGGATGTTCAGTAAAAGTAGTTAACAAAAATGATGGCAAGTCCTGACTGGGTGGTTCAGTTATTTGGAGCATCCTCCCATACACCAAAAGATTGCAGGTTTGTTCCCTGGTCGGTACACATGCCTAGGTTGCAGTTCCATCCCCTGTCCAAATGTGTATGGGAGGCAACCAATAGATGTTTCCCTCCCACATCAAGTTCTCTCTGTGTTTCTCTCTCCCTTCCTTTCTCTCTAAAAAAGTCAATAAATATATTCTTGGGTGAGGATTTAAAAAAATGATGGCAGTACAGGAGTCAGAAGAAAAGGGCCCAAAGGCAGAAAATCAAGAGCAAAAATGTTATGTAAGCCAGATTATAGACTTGTCTGTTGATTTGCGTGTTTATTTCCATGAAACTAGTCAATTATTGTTTCCAAGTTCCAGGCTTGCCTCAACTCTATGACAAAAATTAAGGATGAACTGTGTGTGTAAGCCCAGCCAGAGTGAGAGAGAAAGAGTAGCAAAGCCTTACTGCAGTCAGTAGTGAAAACAGGAACCAGCCCAAGAAGACCGGGCAGGTGGAAAATCTCTGGGGATGAAGAGTCTGACAACAGTCCGGCCCCTTCTTCCCCAGGTGGATGTTTTCCCATTACTGCCAACCCTGAGGAGCTGGGTTTTATTAGTGAGGCAGCCATTTCTTTACAAAAGCAAACAAAAGCAGCATATGACAGAATCTCATAAGTGCTATGAGAGGTACTAAATGCTATGAGGATTTAGAGGATTAAGAGCTCACAAGCTGATTAGGAATCACTTCATGGAAAACATCTAGCGTTTTCAGGCGGGTCTTGAGGAGCACAAACCAGGCAAAGGAAAATAACCAGTGAGGAAAGTGGACAAGAATCATCTACTCTGGCTACAGCAAAGGGTATGTGTGGGAAAGAATAGAGAAACTGAAGGAATTAGGTTGAGGACAAATTGTGGAAGGCTATGAATATAAAACTGAAGTTTTGCTACATGTTGTTAAATTTAGTTGGTAATGAGCAAGTACCTACTGGGTTTTGAGAAAGTTTATAATATTACTGAATTAAGTTTTAGAAGGTTAAATCTACTGGTGGTATTTAGATGATTACTGTGGTAGGCAGGATTCTAAAATGACGCTCGATCATCAGTATAATGCATCTTCAGGGTAAGAGGGAGCTGTGGATAAGATGGGACATCACTTTGGTGATTAGCTTCCGTTTGTTATATAACAAAACTGAGTTTAAGAAAGGGAGATTATCCTTGGTGAAGATGATCTTAGTCAAGTCGCTTAAAAGGATGTGAAGCCTTTCTGGAGAAAGAGATTAGAAGTACTACATTCAACTTGTAAAATTCTCCAATGCTGACTTAAAAATGGAGTGGACCATGTGGCAGAAATAGCAAATGGTTTCTGGGAGCTGGTAACAAGAACTGAGAGATAATAAAGGTGTGCCATTTTAAGCCTCTACGTTTGTGGTAATTTTTTATGCAGCAATAGAAATCAAACACAGTTGGAGTGAGAAAGAACTGGAAACCATTTGGGAGACTATAAAACTAGTCTAGATTAGAATAAATGAGTAACTAGATAGAAGAGGTTGCAACAAAAATAAAGACAACATTGGGGGAGACATCAAAGCGACAGTCTCTATGTGGCTTAGCACGGACCTGGATGTGGTGGTAAGAGAGGGAGGAGGTGAATGGAAGTCTAAGACTTGCAGCCTGGATGGCTGAAAGGATAATGGTGTTACTCATAGAAGAATGGAAACACAAAAGAAAATAGGGGAAGATGATCAGTTTTGTTTCAGATACACACAATTTATACTGCCAACAAGAGAGCCACAAGTGTGTTTTTTAAAGTGGGAGTGTGAAATTTTGCAGAGAAGCTTAGGATAGAAATGTCATTTTTGGAGGTACTGATAAGTAAAGTGAGTTACTGAGAAAATAATTGGAAAAAAGATTGGTATGAAATTTGAAGAAGATCCCAAAATAAAGGCCTCTCCCACCTCTGTGTTCTTGATACTTCCTGAGCCTAGAATTTCCTATCCAAAATCGCCCTGGGAAATCACATACTTAACTTTCAAATCTCAGTTTAAGTATCATCTCCTTCATGCATCACTTTCTGCCTTACTTGGCCACTCAAAATTATCTTAAGGTTTCTGAAGTGGTAAGATCTCTGGTTCCCCAGTTGACTAAGTTTTCAGAGGACAGGGACCATTTCATCTTGTATTCTCAACACCAGATTAAGAGTCAAGAACATAACAGACACTAAATACTTGTTGTTGAGTGAATGAAACAAAAATAGGAGTAATCAAAAAGATAGAAAGGAATAAGAAGAGTGTCATATACATAAGATGAAAATAAAGGAAGAGAGTTTTCATGAGAGAGTGGTAAATAGTGTTGAACACTTAGAGATGAATAAGGATGAAGACTTGAGGGAGTGAGGAGTCATTGGATCGGTGATTAGAAGTTCAGTGCCTAATACAACAGGTTTGGAAGAGTACAAGGATCATATTATATACATATTAATAAAATGAAGTGATGGGATTATAGAAAGTGAAATGTTAGGTATAAATTACTTTCTAAAGAAGTTCATAGATCAAAGGTAAAGAGATAAGATAATTTGTTAAATAGATAAAGAAAGGAATGTTGGTATTTGTTTTTGTTTTAGAATGAAAGAAAAACTAAACAAGTTTACCTCAAAAGTAAGAAATGGATTGAAGATTCATAGACCCTTGTTGGAAGGGTCTACATAGAAGACCCTATTAGTTACTTCACATTTTCTATTCTGCCTTCTTTCCTGACAACTTAACTCAGACTCTGTTTGCAGTGGTGATGCGCTTGGGCCCACACAAGATAATTCATTTCCCAGACCCCCATGCAGGTAGAGGTGACCCTGTAATAAAATTTTGACCCGTGAGGTACAAGAAACCCTTGCCAGGGCTCTGAGAAAACTTTTGCTTTTCCTGATGAAAAGGAGAAGATATGGCTGGTGCCTCCCCTTTCCTCCTTCTCTCCACTGTGAGCAAAAACTTAGTGGCTGGAGTTGCAGGAACCATCTGGTGACTCTGAGGCAGCAAGAAAGAAGAAAATGATGTCAGTCACATAAACACTAGTAGTGACATTGCCAAGCCACTGAACAAATACCAACGGCTCCTTAATTGCAGACTTCTTACAATGGGAGGATAAATAAACCCCTCTATGTTTAAGCCACTACGAATCAGATATACAGTATATGTATATATTTTTTATTTCCAGCCAAATAAGTTTGCAACTAATAAGGCTTTAAATATCTTCAGTCAACCTTCTGATATTTGAATTAGCTCTAAAATTTCTCCAAGTTCTCATCTACCTTATGTTTATACACTTCCAGAGACAGGAAATTTATTAGCTATTAAAACTTTCCAGACCATTTTGGAGAGTTCTGACCACAAGAAAGCCTTCTCTTCTCATAAACTTTCTATGGTTCCCTACATTCCCCTGATCTAGCATTGAAGGTCCTCTATAAGCTCACTCTACCCTACATTCCATCTCTATTTTCCTGTGGTCTCCAGAATACGTACTCTATTCCAATCAGTTCAGCCTTTTGTCCCAACAGACACTGCCTTATTAACGTGGAAAGCTCATTCTCATTTCTGCCACTTATTGCTTGCTGCGATTCTTTCCTAACTTATAAGTCCTTTATGTTTTACTCACTTAAAATCCTACCCATTTTCAAGGCTACATAAAGTCCCACCTTTTCCAAGAAATTTTCCCTGGCTACTTCATCTCTCATTGATCTTCTTTTCCCTGACACAGCAAATTGTGGCATAGTCTACAAAGCACGGCTGAACACTGTATTAATACTTCTTTCATTATTTGTTCATTGTTCTGCTTGGGTTTCTTGAGTCACCTACTAGAAGGTAAATTCCTCCAAAGCTAAGGCACACTCTCTTTATATATTTTCCCACAGCTACCAATGTAGCTTTGCATAGATATTCAATAATAATTATCAAGGAACATGTATGAAGGACACATGGACAAAGCCAGAGGGGGTGGATTCAAGGGTGGGAGGCAGGGATGGGTAGGGCAGGGAGCTGTGGTGGGGTGAAAATAGAGACAAATGTACTTGAACAACAACAAAAAGATAAATTAAATTAAATGATCATTATAAAAAATAATTTTCAATGGGAGGATTTTAGAAAATAAATGTGTGTAGTGCTTAAGAGGGCTAATAAAGACATGCGTAATAGACAACACATACGTGATTTGGTTGTCAAAAGCAGAGCTCGACTCAACAGAATGCACTAAAATCCCAAATCGGTACTTGCTGTAATTTTTAATTATAGAAATGCCTTTGTTTGAAAGTTGTAAGCATTTATTAACTGGCAGTGACCGATACTGGGTAAATGAATAATGGGGATTTGCGTCATGAAACACCTGCTGAACGTGAAACAGAAGGAAGGAGACATGACCAGGACTTGCTGTTAGTGGAGAAATGCAGGTGGGAGATGCTCTAAGGGGCACTACATGTATGTGAGTGTGGTGTGTGTGTGTAAATGCAGAACACATATATGGAATCAGACCCTCAAGCACTGTTCTCAGTAGTCACATCGGGAGAGAGGGAGGGGAGAAATGTCTTCCTTTAACTCTCCTTGTGTTTAGGAAAAGAGAGATAAATGGCCTCTGATTTCAGTGGTTGGTTGTAACCGTACCACTTACTCTATAGCATAAAATAAGAAATTGCTATCATTAAAATATAAACAAATTTTAATTAGCCATACTAATAAGAAACCAGACACAAGACACTTGTAGCAATATCATATTGAATTCTGAAGTTCCTCTTTCTGAATAACTGCAAATCCTCCAAACAAGCCAGATGTTCAGCCAGAATTATGAATCCAATAATTTATTCCTTGTGGGGAAGACATCTAAAGATGCCAGCATTCTGAGACAATTTAATCCATCTAGGTCTGAGATCCTGTGGCCTTTGATAAAAGAAACACTGTGCTATGGTCATGAAGTATCCCAAGATGGTATCTCCAGATGTTCTGATGACAGAACTATTACTTCCAATTCAATTTTTTTTCAATTCAGTTCCCCAGGAGGTCACTCACAGGGTATGGCATAGGTGCCATTTATAACTCATTGTTAGAAATGATGTTCCTGCCTTCATCTGTTTCATCACTTGATCCATCTTCTTGGGTGTAAGTTAGTTGCAAATGAGACATTTTTTGTGCAGCATTTAGCTACTACAAGTGTCTTTCAATTTGCTGGCTTCTATCCACACTTTCTTTTCTAGTCCTGCTGAGATTCCTAACTAGGGTTTAGTCAGGAATCTGACTGCAACTGCTTCTCATTAAAATACAAAAATGGGTATGACTTGACCTCTGCTTCAGATGAAAACATGCAAGTGTCTCTCTTAGCTTGTAACTGACTCTTCTTTAGCATTTACTCTGTGCTAGGCACTGTACTAGTATCTTGATGTGGGCTCTCTAATGATTCTTTACAACAACCCTGTGAGACAAGAACTACTATTTTATATTTATGTCTCAAGTAAGAAAATGGAAGCATGAAAAAAACTAAGGAGACTTCCTGTCAAGATGGTGGCATAGGTAAACATGGCTCACCTCCTTGCAAAACCACATCAAAATTACAACTGAATTAGAGATTAACCATCACTCAGAACTGTCAGAAGTAGAGTTGAATGGAAGTCCGACAACTACAGAATTAAAGAAACCACATCCATTCAGATGGGAAGGAGGAGTGGAGATGTGGAACAGGCTGGTCTCACATACATGTGTGGTGAATAAAAATTCAGGAGGGATATCTCAGGAACAAGAAGTCACAACACTACACCAAGCCCCCCACCCCATGGTTCCAGTGCCAGGAAGATAAGTCCCAATAACTTCTGGGTGCAAAAAAACAAGCAGGGATTGAGTCAGTGGAAGAAACTTCTGGAGTCCCATGCAATTCCTCTTATATAACCCATATATGGACTTACTCAGACTCACTCCCTCTGAACTCCAGCACCTGAGTAGCAGCTTAAAGGGACAAACTGCATATAGGGGGTGAACTGAAGTGTCTGGCATCAAGGTGAGAGTTGGGGGACAGCTTTCTTCCAGACAGAAAGCCAGGCAGAGGCCACTGTCCCTTTTCTGAACCCTCTACCCACAGAACCACAGAACGGGCAGGCAGGTGGCATATCTGTCTCCATCACCCTGGCTAACACTGTTTGCCCTGACCTGTAGATCCCCTGAGGTTCTGTTCCACCCAACTCACAGCTGTTAACAGTGGCTTTTCCATATGAATGGCTGGCCCTGGCTCATGCTTCAAAACTTCCCAAATCCTTTCAGACAAGCAACAGCCAGCCTCAGTGAGCCCTTAGCCCCCATACCACTTGCTAAGTGGCCCCAGGCACAGAACTAGCAGCAGCCAGCCTAGATTCACAGCTTGGCTTCACCTGGGAGTCTCCAAGCCCAACACAAGTAGCAGCCATCTCAGATTGCTTTATAGCCCAGGTAGGGTAGACCCAGGAAGAACACAAGTGGAGTTGATCTTGGCCTGCACCACTCAGGAAACCCCACAGCCTGTGCACCCAGTGAACAGCTAAAGACCAAGTTGGAGCACCACCATCTCATCCCTGAACAGGTGATGCTCCATGGACAGAAGAGGTTGGTGGTCAGTAGCCATAGCCAATCCTTGCAGCTGATTGGTTTGGGTAAATTCCTCCTATTGACCTGCCATCAGCAATCAAGGCTCAACTATAAGAGGAGGGTGTACTCGGCCTACCAGAGGAGCACAGCTCAAGTATCTAGCTTGGGTGATAGGGGAAAATTTGCCACTGGACCTTATAGGACACCTATTACATTAGGTCATGCTACCAAGACAGGGAGTCATAGCAGCTCTACCGAATACATAGAAATAAACACAGGGAGGCTGCCAAAATGAGGAGACAAAGAAATGTGGCCCAAATGAAAGGAAAGATCAAAACTTCAGAAAAAGAACTAAACAAAATGGAGATAAGCAAACTATCAGATACAGAGTTCAAAACATTGGTTAAAAGGATGTTCAAGGAACTTCGTGAGGAACTCAAAAACATAAAAGAGATCCAGTCAATAAAGAAAGATACACTAATTGAAATAAAGAACAATTTACAGGGAAACAACAGTAGAGTGGATGAAGCCAAGAATCATATCAATGATTTGGAATATAAGGAAGCAAAAGACAACCAATTAAAATAGCAAGAAGAAAAAGGAATCCAAAAAAATGAGGATGGTGTAAGCAGCCTCTGGGACAAATTGAAGCATTCCAACATTCGCATCATAGGGGTGCCAGAAGGAGAATAGAAAGTGCAAGAAATTTGAAATCTATTTGAAAACTAATGAAAGAAAACTTCCACCCTGGCTGGTGTAGCTCGGTGGATTGAGCATGGGCTGCAAACCAAAGGGTTGCCGGTTCGATTCCCAGTCAGGGCACATGCCTGGGTTGTGGGCCAGGTCCCCAGTGGGGGCCACATGAGAGGCAACCACACATTGATGTTTCTTTCCCTCTCTTTCTCTCTCCTTTCTCTGCTCTCTAAAAATAAATAAATAAAAGATTAAAAAAAAAAAAGAAAACGTCCCTAATTGATGAAGGAGATAGACATGCAAGTCCAGAAAGAACAGAAAGTCCCAAACAAGATGGACACAAAAGGTCCACACCAAGACACATCATAATTAGAATGCCAACAGACAAAGATAAAGAGAGAATCTTAAAAGCAGCAAGAGAAAAGCAGAGAGTTACATACAGAGGAGTTCCTGTAAGACTGTCCGCTGATTTCTCAAAAGAAACTTTGCAGGCTAGAAGGGACTGGCAAGAAGTACTCAAAGTAATGAAAAGCAAGGACCTACAAACCTAGATTACTCTATCCAGCAAAACTATCAGTTAGAATGGAAGGGCAGAAAAAGTGCTTCCCCAACAAAAACTAATGGAGTTCATCATCGCCAAGCCATTATTATATGAAATGCTAAAGGCACTTATTTAAGAAAAAGAAGAAGGTCAAAACCATGAACAACAAAATGGCAATAAATGCATATCTATCATATGAATAACTGAATCTAAAAAACCTACTAAACAAGAAGAACAGAGACAGATTAATGGATACAGAGAGCATTTTGATGGCTGCCAGATGGGAGGGAGGTATGAAGGAAGGGATGAAGAGGTGAGGGAATTAAGAAGTACAAATATGTAGTTACAGAATAGCCATGGGGATGTATAGTACAGTATAGGAAATGGAGTAGCTAAAGAACTTATATGCACGACCCATGGAAATGAACAGAGATGCGAGGATACCTGAGGGAGTGTGGCGGGGGGGGGGGGTGGTTCTGGGTGGAGGGAGGCAAAAGGGGAAAAATTGGTACAACTGTAAACATAATCAGTAAAATATAATTAAAAAAAGAAAATGGAAGCTCAATGAAGGGGAAGTACATACAGAGTGGCAAAGTTTGCTATACAGATTTGCACTCGAGCTAAAGGAAGAGAAGTGTCAAGGATCGTTTTGAAGGGGAGGAAAGATAAAATTTTGGCAATGCAGGAATTTGGGCTGTGGAAGACCCAGAACTATGTATTCAAAGTCAGAGGTGATCATCAAAGCAGAAGATGTTTCTTCTCGTTTGGCATTCTCCAGGGCCGAGGATAAAGACGTGAGCAACACTGGAGGCAGAACCGGAAAGAGGAGACGGCGGACAGAACTGATGGGGAGTAGGAAAGAACCGAAGATTCACAGGGATAAAACAAAGAGGGAGAGTTTCCAGGGCCTATTGAATTTTGCAATTTGGTCTTTATTATTAATTACAAAAGCTATTGTGTTCGTTATGCCAAGCAAACATCACACACACTCTCATTTAATCCTCACAGCCACCCTGGAAGTATGTGTTATGATCTGCAGAAGAGTTGCCAGGGGGGCGGCGGGTGGGCAGCTAAAGGCAAGACCCAGACTGCAGTGGGTTGAGAAGTGACCATGTGTGGAGAATGCAGTCTGCATTTGGGATGAATTTGGGATAATAAGGGACTGAGCACCAACCGAAAGCTAGTCACTTTAACACTATTTTCTTATTTCATCCAAACAAAACTCTGAAAGGGAGGTATTGTTATTCACCTTCAAAGAAGGAACTGAGATTTGGAAGCTCAGTGGTCCTGTGGCCTAACTTCTTTTCAATAAATCCCTTTGGCTCCTGAAGAGGAAACAGACAGCTTCAAAAGACATTCACTGAGAGCCTTAGTGCACCAGGCCGGACAGTGATAACAACATTGACATGAATTGTCACATGGAAACTTCAGTTTAAATGCGAGTTTCTAATTAGGAATAATGTGATGATCAAGGGCCCAGGAGTCAGAGTCCCTGAGTTTAGAGATCAGCTCTGCCACCTATGAGTGTCTTTTTGCCTCAGTTTCCTTACCTGTAAAGTGGGCTTCCTCATGAAAATTTTTCAAAGGTAAGCCATGTGAAGTATAAAGAACAAGTGCCGAGGGCACAGCAAGTAATGGGTAAAACGTTAGCTAGTAACTTAATGGCCATTCTACAGCCAAGGAAAGAGAGGGTGAGGAAAGATCTCGGAGCCAGCAGCTCTAAGGGCCTGCTTTGGATTTCGGGGTGAGGGAGGGGGTCTCCCAGAAGCCCTTGTGTTTCCCCGCCACACACCACCCTGCACAGAAATCTCGTGAGGAGGAATGAGGGAGTGGGGTGGATGTTTGCGGTTGTGTTTGCTTGTTTATTTGTTTCTAAGATGGGATTGACTGGCACATTATTTTCCCTCTTGCGTGTGGGGGGAGATGCAAGGGGAAAGACGCAGACCAGAAGGAGTTATGATGGGTAACTTCTGAGAGAGACAGGAAGGCATTGCCGCAGGGCACAGGCGCAGGTGCAGAGTCCAGGACCTCCATCAGGAGAGACCCAGTAAAGGAAGCGAGGATGGTGTTCACGTCTTGATGTCATTTGGAATTGGAGGAGAAAGAAGCCAGAAAAAAAGCTTATTTTCCCTTGCCCTCTTGCTGACCAGGGCACAGCCAGTGTTCTCGAAGGGGATTAAAGCAACAACAACAACAAAAACACGGTCCCTCCTACCCTTTCTTTCTTCCTAGATCTTCTTTCCCCCTCCTCTCCCCAGCCACCACCACCCCTACTTCCTTTTCTTTCCCTCCCTCTGCTGGTTTACTTCCCCGTTCCCTTCTGTCCTCGCTACAGTGGGTCCCAGCAGCCACAGAGGGAGAGGGCAAGACGGGCTGTGGACTGTACAGATCAGGCAGAGAAAGAACTCTCTCTCTCTCTCTCTCTCTCTCTCTCTCTCTCTCTCTCTCTCTCTCTCTCTCTCTCTCTCACACACACACACACACACACACACACACTCAAAACTCGGCTCGGCCGCACCACAGCTGCTCCAATCCCAGGAAAAGGCGAGCGAGCGGGCTCGGCGTGCGCACCCCGCTCCGTGCCCCACGCAGCGCTAGTCCGGGTCCCCAGCGCCGCGCCACGGACGGGTGTGCCGGAAAATAAAGCAGAAAGGGTAAAGACAGATCCTGAAAACACCCTGGCCACACACGCCACAACTTAAGCTCTTTCTCAGCGCCGGAGTGAAGACGGCGCCTGCAGCGCCCTGCGCCGGTGAAATTCGCGCGGCTGTCCGTGAAGAGCCCACCTGCCGTTCCGAGACACGCCAGAGCGAAACGCGGGGCTTGTCGCTGTCCTGCTCAGGCAGTGCCCGGGGTCCGGGCGCTCTCGCCTCAAGTAGTTTGGAGTTCAGCCCTGCGCTCTGTCCCCAGCCCCTCGCGCTTCGGAGTGTCCCCCCGCGGCGCAGGGAGTGGACACGCCACCGGGACCTCGCTATGGCAGGGGCGCGTAGGCTGCTCTGTCTGTGGCTGGGCTGCTTCTGCGTGAGCCTGGCGCAGGGAGAGAGACTGAAGCGGCATTTCCCGGAGCTCAGCAAGACTGTGCCAGGTGACTTCTCGGCAGGTGGTGTTCCGGGGCCCGTGCTGCGGCCGCACGACAAGGTGTCGGAGCACATGCTGCGGCTCTACGACAGGTACAGCGGCGGCAAGGCCAAGGCGGCGCGGACACCGGGGTCCTTGGAGCGGAGCGCGCAGCCCTTGCGCCCCCAGCCCCTGCGCGAAGGCAACACTGTTCGCAGCTTTCGAGCCGGAGCAGCAGGTGAGTGTCCCAGGAGCACCCCTTTCCGCGGTCCCGCCCCGAGTCCCCCAGCCCCATCTTCCATGCCCTCCTCGTCTGGTCTAGACCCCCCTATAGTGCTACCTGGAGACCTTCCGTCACCCTCCGCAGCTGCCCTCTGAGCCCTTCCTCCCATCACACCCCGCACTTCGCCAGCAAGTAAATCCAGGTTTAGAGTCCCAAATGGGAGAAGTGGAGAGAAGAAGAACTCAGAGCAGTGGAGGGGGTCTGCTGGAGTAGCTGCGTGGGGAAGGAAAGGGACCAAACGCGCCCCCCTCCACACACACGTGCCCAGGGGAGCCTCATGCCCTGGGTGGTTGGAGCACCTCTGAGGTGCTTATGTGGATGTTTCTTAAGTCAATCAGCGGAAATTCCCTTGGACTGGGCTTTAGCCATGTTTACACGGAGGCAGGTGTCACTTTATGCCGACCGCAGGGCACCTAGAGATAAAAGTCACACTTGAACTACAAACCTTCCTCCCGTCTTTTAGACAGCCGCTTCTCCAGACTTTGCACCCTTTGTAACTCGCCTCCTGTTACTGTAGTTGACACTTTTTAATTGATAGTCCCTTGGTGGCAAACACACAGACTAAGCCAGGTGCTCGGGGTGTTTCTATTATTTAAAACCCATCTGGGTATATAGGGTTGTACCATCCACCCTGGGAGGGGTAGTGGTGGGGGGAGGAGCCGTGGATGTAAACACCTCTTGGAATCTGCCGATGAAAATCTGCTCGTCCCATTTTTCAGCGCACAGATCACTGTGGTCTGAAATTCATGGCTTAACAAGGCTTCTCCTGGCCCCTGTGGTGAAGGGAATAACTTATGCTAACAGCCTGCCTCTCCTGTGCTAACAGCTTGAGGGAAAGTTTCCTGGACATTAACTCGGTTTACATGCTTTGAGGATGCACCAGGCTTTTTGTTCACTGCATTCACGGTAAAGGGAAAAGTAACTGCAAAGCCTGTCTTCAGTGCACGGTTGAAAAATAGCCAAGACTCTTCAAGTACGGAGGCAATGCCTCATGCTCTATCAAGTCTGTCAGAATCACTAGAAAGAAATCTCCCAAAGCTTTGATATGTAGGACTCCTGGAAAAAAAAAAGGAAAACCAAAGCATCCATCAAGGAAAGCCCCAGGTTGACACTGTAAATACACTCTAGAGCTCTTAGGCATGATGACATTTACAATAAATGTGAATTATGCTTTCGAATGCAGAAGTCTTTAGCTAGAGTCTGAGCTGAACCAGATTTCACTTTCTTCTTCAAACCATGACCATAACCTGAAAGGAGCTGGCCTCTGCTAAGGAAACAGAAACCTGCTCGGGTTCTCCACAGCACACCAGCCACGTGAGGAGGTTGCTCTGACAGCGGGCCACAGCAGTGAACGCTCTGTTTACTTGAGTGCAGGTCTGAGGGCAGAGCTCAGTGCAGGAGCAGTGTGGGAGCCGCAGGAAGTGGAAGGAAGCTGGGTGGGGCAAGGCAGGTGGATACATGGAGATACTCAAATCACTCTTTGACATTTACTTTCTTGGTAATATTCTTAGGGAGCAGCTGAGGTACCCAAGAGATGAATAGTATTTTTTGTGTGTCAAGTTTTATTTTTAGTATGAATCACAAGCTCTGGAAGTGGAATGTGACTTAGTTTCATTCACACATGTTGCATAATTTTTGTATGTTTGTTTTAGGCTGAGTGAACCCTGAGTAGGAGATGGGTAAGGATTTGAATAATTCGGGCTTCGTATGCTTTTTGGCTTCAACTCATTTCGTGCATTATGATTTCAAAGTGTCCCTTATCAACCTCACTGCAACTTATACCATCAAATGATAAACTCTGATATGGAGGCCAGAGCTTCCCTTGAAATGATGACTTGCAGCTTGGAGCATATACACAAGGCTGTGTGCCTTGATAAGAAAAGCAATCCCTTTAGCATCCTCGAGACTGTCTTAATGACGTATTCATCCAACGTGGACACCGGTTTTTGTGGAAGCTTCAGTGTCATGTTACTACATTGGAGACTCCTGGAGAGGCGGTTCATGCTGGATCCCTTCCAGGAGTGTTTAGTTACTAACACACTGAAAGGACCTTATTATAAGGCAGTTCTGGCTCTCATAACGCAGGACTCCAGCCAGGCGCTAAGGCTTGCATGTGTGCCTCTCTCCTTTATCGATATCAACATTTCCATAACACCTTTTATCTTGTGACATATGCTCTGATGGAGGTGAAAAATGCTGTTTGCATCACTAAATTAGATATGTTTTCTAGTGCATGGTGTTTAGATTTCCCAGCATATGGGCTTCTCTGTGCCAACAGTGTTCCAGGTTTTAATGGAATGTCAGGTGGTATGCTGTTTGTACGGAGTAGCTGCTGATCCAGCAGACTTCTCGGGTGCTTATTCAGGCTGAGTTATAGCCTGAGAGCCCTATTTGCTACTTGGAACATACCTGATTAAAATTATTTATTGTTCTAAACCTAGAATATCTTTGGTTGAAATTTAGCTGCTGTGGTCTCCCTCTGATTACTTTCTACTTAAACCATCACTCGATGGTGGGTGGCATTCATCCTAAATACACTCTCCGCCAACCCCTGTCTCCTCCCTCAGTGTTACCCAGCCAGTGTGCCAAAACCCTTAAGTTGGGAACGCTCATAAGTCTTTGTGGGATGTGTAAGGGTTTGCATAAAGACAGGTTTTATCTTCCCTTTGTAAAAGGCAATTTACAAAATTATTGATGACAGAGAAGTTCAGCTTAAAAAAAAACACACCATCTTGAAGGAAGACAAGAAGGATATGAAATCAGCCTTTATTTTCATCTTAGTGGAGGTTGTCCTTGGCTAATATGTAACACAAGAAGAATAGTTTACATGAGGTTTGCTCCTGGCTTGATCTTTTAAGATACATACTTTGTGTTCCTTAGTTTCTCATCGTTCCCATAGTCACTTAATCTTATTTTTCTTCGTCATAAATTTAACCACTTTAGGCAAAGCGATTAAAGCACACAGGTTCTTATTAGGAAACTGTCATTTTTTAATTTATGACATGTAAGTACAAAAACTGCATTTCAGGGGACATGTGTCACTTTTTCCAAAAACAATCACACAGGTTTCATAGATAAAAGAAACAAAAATTGAGTTATCCCAGACCCCAAAGTGAGTATTTTTTCCTTCAGTTGGAAAGGGGAGAATCTTTCCTACTATGACCAAAAGTCTTTAAAAATGAAAAGTATCATTTGACGTGTGTCTGAAGTGCTGGGCTAAAATACAAGGCTTCCGGAAAGACACAATGAAGGAGGCGTCCCTGTGACGTACCAGGGCCCGTGGGTGGGATGGCGAGGGGGTGGCATAACTGTGTTAGAACATAGTTACCTTGAAATTCGTGGCACTTAGAGCCTAGGCTTGGAATGAAAGAGAGCTTCGACGATCTGATCCGCTTCTTCTGAAGACAACAGCGCATCTGGAGAGGGGGAGGGGCTGTGCAGCTGCTTTGAATTACACATCACTTGGAATACGTGATAGTCCTTAATGAAGTTTTTACTGTAATAGGCAAGACAGCTTTACAATCTCTGACATTTACAAATCCATAATACTATGAATTTTTGATTATCCACGCTAATGGAAAGGAGAAAGAGAATGGGTTACATATAAAATAATTTAAATTCAGATTTTTTGTGTAATTAGACACACTCAAAGAGACCAAGAGACCATGAGGGTCAATGGAAAACAAAAACCCTAAGCAGATTATTCACTCAGGGAATATTTCTACATTAAATATATATACATAATTAAGAATATATTAAAAGGGTTACATACACTTTATCTAAGCAGTGGATGTTGATAAGCACTTGACTGACCCAATTCAGACTTTTCTAACAATAAAATAGGGACATGAATGTCAACTGTGCTCATAAGCATTTTGAAATTATACAATTCTGTATTTGAAAGCAGATTTAAAGAAAACAAGTCCAACTTCTGATATGGAAAAGAAGTGAGTATCGTGATGTGTTTGCCAGACAATTTGCAAACATAACTGAGTTCATCTCAAAACCTATTATTTCTAATAATCTGATCTAATTTTCTAGGAGAAAATTTTGTAAAAAGGGGGTCTTGGGAAATTGTTAACAGATTTTCCTTAAAATTGGGTTCTATGGTCAAATAAGTTTGGGAAAAATGATTAGTTTTCTTTTTTTCTGGAACCATTCAGGGCCTTTACGTGCTAGTGAGTTTCCGTAAGCCTGGATCTCTTTGTACCTGAGAGAGCGCTTTAGACAACCGTGGCCCTGAGATAGCCAGTCAGGGAAACAATGGTGCAGGGCCTTCCTCATTTCTCAGGAGAGAAGATACACAAAATTCAAATGAAAACTGTCTCCTTTCCCATTTAGTACCTATCTCAGGATGTTTACTTATATTTTCACTTTTGGACTGGAGTCCAGTTTGCAATGTACCGTTCTCCTGTTCTCATGTTTTAAATTTCTGTGAGTGTAATTTTTAAGACTCTCTCTGTCATTAAATTTAATTTCCCCCGTTTCTTTATAAATTCTTCTTCATTGTTTTCTATAGGATTGATATTTATTATCTTATAACTCTTTCTTTTAAAAGAAAAGCTACTTGTGGAAAAATTCACTAGACATCATATACATCACTTTGTTAAAGTTTTATAACCACTAATACCTTGATTAAAGACACATTTACTCAAGAAACTGATCAAATCCCTTAATGATCCCATTGTTTGTTGTACTTATTAGGTATAATAAAAGCATAGCCATCCAAAAAGCCTAGTAAAAATTGTTGAGTAACTTGGTATAGACTTTTGATTCACTTTTCGGGGTCTTTGTGCTATAACATCAGAACTTTTCTCCCCAAATGTTGATGGTTTCCCCATCTATTCAGCTTGTACATCCTAGTAATCAGTGTCTTAATAACTTTATATTGGTGGTAGTAGCAGAAAGAAGTTTGGCATCGCAAAACAGTCTCAGCCTGAACTTTCCTATGCCAAGTTTTAATTTAGAGTGAATTTTTAAGATTATGTTATGAATCCATGAAAATAGGATTTTGTAATGGAAACATTGACATAATATTAATCAGTGACACAAGTATAGCAGGATAATATCTACTTTGGACAGTAGTAAATGATGACAATGTAACTGAAGAGCCTCTATGTGCGGAGCGGATTTAGAAATCCATCAAGTTTCTAGTCTATTCACAGGTTAGCAGTGGTTGTGTCCTAGCATACCGGTACATGAAGTGGTGCTCTTGGTCGCACACATGTAATAGTTTTTAAAGCGTGGCTGTCTCGTTATTTGTCTAAACATCCACACTTAGGTCGTGATCATGGTGTGCTATTGACTCCTTCAGTGTACTGTGCCGACGGAACCACAGCAAGCACAATGCCACGACTTTATCTGGGCACCTTCTGAAAAAATAGGTGTTTGGACAAATTGATCCTACTGTATTACCAGCCTCAGGAAGTTCTTCTTACCTTACTGAGTTCTGTTAAATACTTCTTTTATAAAATAATTGCACCTAGTAGTTTTAGAAATGCAAAATTCTTTCTCCACTCCTCTGACTTTACAGTTAAAACAACTGAAGACCAACATGATCTTATTTGGTTTTCCTTCAAAGAATACTTTAATTGCATGGAATTGATCTGAAGACTATTCAAATTGAATGTAATTGCTGCACTTAGGCATGGGTTATGAAAAATGGTTTTCAAGTAGAGAAGAGATTTCTAGAGCTTTGATTTTTCAATTACCTTAGGCTAAGAGTTAAGAGATATAAATGTTAATTTTGGCTCAACTGCTAACTAATAAAGTCACCTAATATTGCTAGGCCTACTTTCTTCAGATGAGTTAAGTCATACCTACTGTGCTACTCAATTGGGATGGTGAATCTCAATTGAGAAAATGAATACGAAAATGCACTACAAGTTTAGAAGCCCTATGTCAATGATATATTCTTAATGTTTTCAGAGATTATCTCTAGCTTCCCACAAAACCTTGAACATACCTAAAATGTCAATAATGTGCAACTGTTTGGAGCACTAAGGATATATCCAGGTGGCAATGTAAATAGAAAGAAATGACCTCTTGTAATATAATCTATAACATCTCAAACCTACATTCAGGAAGTTATTCTTTTTGTCTTGATCTTGGTGGCTGAATGGAGCAGGGCTGCACTTTTTAATAGTGATTTCTTGAAGTTAGTTGGTCTAAAGGTCTGTTCTCTAGATTAACAGCATCAGCAATAGTGGGAACTTGGTAGAATTTCCCTGGCCCACCCAAGGCCGCCTGATGAGACTTGGAGGAGGGGCGGCCCAGAAGACGTCAGTGTGAGTCTGCTGCATGTTTAAGGCACACTGCTCTGAGTTCATGCTCCTAGAGTTTTGCTCATCGTTTCATTACCAGCATCAGAAATTTAAGATTTGTTTAAGTGTGAGTCCTTATGATGGGTCTTCCCACGAACAAATGGTTTATGAATTTATAGAAGGGTAAGCTTCTTTCACTTTGGAAGGTATATTACTGTCTTATGACAGTTTTGGCCCTGAAGAGGGCTTCACAGTAAGTTGACTTCTTGCCCTTCTTTCGCAGCTGCAGAGAGTTTGGAGCCTAATCGATTTGCAAGCAGGAAACTATGGGAGCAGAAGCCTACAAAGCAAGTCTCACTCTTGTATTTTGAAGGCCTGGCATTGTCTGCCATCTAGCAGGCACCCAGCAAATATTTTAGTTGAGCTGAATTAGCTGTTGAAGGGACTAGATGAAAAGAGATAGTAGAAAAGCTATCGGCTAGGCAAAGGATCCTTTAAAAATTAATTTGGCATGAAAGAATTTCTCATGAAACATTTTAACATAATTATGTTGAATGGAAATAATATTCTACTCTATGTACACTGTTCTAATAATGCTTCTTTCCTGATGAACGGAAAGGAAACTCCACACTATACTTGTACCCAAGATGGGCTTTTGCTGACTTTGGGAACTTGAAACTACTTGAAAGTTTTTTCACTTTGGTGTTAAGTAGGAAACACTTTTGAATCGGGTAAGTTTACACATTTCTTCATTCAACAAGTTTAACAAATATTTTTCAGGATATAAATGCTCCATTCTGTGCAAAGAATTAGAAGGTCAAAGATTTATAGGACGTAGGTCTACCCTCCGAGAGCTCACAGTCTAGGAATGCCCTTGGGTGGAGGCTAAGAAGAGATAAACTGATTAATGAATATTTTGCTATTCTAGAAAAACATACATTATATCATCTTTGGCCATGTTTTACTTGGGTCAGAGAGAATGGTTGTTTTGAGGTCCCATAAAACTCAGTCATTTGACTGGGACTCTGAAAGAAAAACAAAAATCTGTGACTTGGTGTTCTATTTAGAAACACTCCGCCTTGCCTTTGCCCAGCAGCTGAGGGTGGCAGAGAGAAACTGTGGTCTTGATTTAGTAACCTGCAGCAAGCATTTCACCAGTGACTGTGGGTGAATGTGGCCCTGTCCTAGGCACCGCTGGCATTTCCAGCAGCTGTACATCGTTTAGAAAAAGAAGTGGGGAAAAAGTTGTTGGTAGTTACATATTTTATGAATGACTGAAATGTTTTTCCTGCTCCCTGGGGATTTAAGTAATCATCAAGATTTAATTTAGTCTATTTGTTTTAAAATCAGACTTTACATAGAAAGCTTTCCATCGTGTGTTCTAATTCCCTTTGAAAACGTTCTGTGGGGGCCAGCGTGAAGGTGAACTTTCACCTCCCACTCTCTGGGCACCGCCTGAGGTGCTGCTCGAGATCAGCGAAGCTGTTTCCAGAGCGTGGCTGGTCCCAAGTCACAGTTTCCTCACTGTGCCCTTGGTGTCATTCGCTGTAGGTGCTTTGTTTTCAGATGAAAACAAATTAACCTGTCTTCATTTAGTAATCAAACTCCTAAAACAAATCCATGTAGATAAAAGAAGATCTAGGTTCCTCTCCAAAATCAATTGCTAGCTAACTGGTCCCTCTTTTTTGCTTGGCTATAATGAGTAGGCTGGACTAAATCTGTTTATTCATGAAAGAAGCATTTACTGAGCACAGCTGATGAGTTAAGCCCTATGCTAGGGGCTGAAGAGTCTGTTGTTAATTACTACAGGGCCTTGCTTTTAGGGAGTTTATGGTTTTAGGACGGAGCAACAGTGTAATGCAAACGGTAATAGACACAGGGTCTGAACCAAAGGAGTGAGTCGTCACGACAGGCTTGCTTCAAGAGGTGATGCCTGTACTTTGCCTTATAAGACAAATCTGGAATTCAAGGAGAGCAAGGGTGGATGAAGGCGTTTCAGGTGGAAGCAACAGCAGGTGCAAAGTCCTAACAGGTGTGCAAAGGGGAGGATGGCTTGTTCATAAACTCACCTGACTTCTAAACCCCTTTTTAATTCTCAGAAATTATGAACCTGGAAAAGTCAAAATAAGATCATAATGCCAATGGCAAGTCCTAAATAGATTGTGGTAGATGAATCCCCAACAGGGAAAATTCAAGTTTGTGTCAGTGCCAGCAAACAGTGAGAAAACAGCACCACCTATTGGTTGCTATGGTTTGGCATCAAAAATATTTCTTTGGGAAAAGCTGGAAATCAAGCTTGCTGTGTAGTTCCTTGCAAGGGATCTGTGAGGTTATGTACTTCACCGCTCACACCCTCCCTACCATAAAGGATTCTTCCTGTAATAGTCTTGATTTATGATCATCTATTTTCTGTTTTCTCAGGCCCACAGAAGGGTCTCGATATCAGGCTAGACCCTTAGACCGTTGTGACTTATATTGGCCTGGATTTTTCCACCATTCAACCGTCACCTTCACCTCTCATTCTCGTCTTCGACACTAGAAAGGGAAACCGTGATCTTTCTGCAGTCCCTCAAGTATTTGCAAAGAATTTTCATGGCACTGTTGTTAAACCTTTTTTCCTCCCGTCCATGTATTTTCTATTTCTTCCAATCAAACTTTTATGAGAGGAATGGCCTAAATGGCCATAAAATGCCCATAAATGGCCTAAAAATGCATAAGCTATTATTGTTTTGTAACCTGATAAAACCCACCATGTGTTTATATTATTATGTCACTTTGTTCTTATTAATCAGAAACTACCTTGGGCTTCAGATTCAATAATTTCGAATAAATATATATTGAAGTATTTCAAAAGAATAGAAAATGTGGCCCTGGCTGGTGTGGCTCAGTGTATTGAGTAACCCCTGCTAACCAAAGGGTCACGAGTTCAATTTCCAGTCAGGGCACATGCCTGGGTTTTGGGCCAGGTCCCCAGTAGGGGGCGCATGAGAGACAACCACAATTGATGTTTCTCTCCCCTCCTTTCTCCTTCCCTTCCTCTCTCTCTAAAAATAAATAAATAAAATCTTTTAAAAAATAGAAAAAGTGAACACTAAATCATTTTTAATTCACTGTGAATATAGATATCTATATTCATAAATAAATCTCTGCTACAACTTGTGGGTAAGAAGGAGAGAAGCCTACTGCAAAACTCCAGTTATTGAGTATGGGAAGATACTCATTTGAAAAGTTAAATTAATATGAGACCTAAAAGATAAAAATTAATGAGAATAATTGATAGCTATTATCATCACATAGTTCTACTTGCAGGGAAGTGTTATCTCAGTCTTATTTATTTCTCCATATTCATTTGCTCAAATCCATGCAACTCTCATATTACTGTTTTTGTCTGTTGTAAATATGCACTATTTGTTGGGTTGCTTTGAGAGAAAGAACATTGACTTGCACAGAACTTAAATGCTTTAAGGTCAGAGAAAGCAAAAGTGAAGTGTGGGTTATAAAAATCAAGGAATGGTTTGTGGAATGGTTGAGATTTCAAGCTTATTGTTTAAAAGAAATGGGGGGAGGGATATGAGTTTCTATTCAAAACATTGGAAACATTGCTTATGCAAGAGCTCTCAGATATCCAGCATTGCATTACTGTTCTCCTGCCATTCCCTCCCCAAGACTACCTTTGCCCTTCATTCTTAAAGGTCTGGTACAAAGGTGCCCTCCTCCCTGGGTGTCCCTCTTCTCCTTGATGGGCGAAGTTAATTGCTCCTTCCTCTGTGCTCCAAGAGCATAGTTAACACCATTGGCAGCAAGTGGCATCATCATGGCGTGGCTACCTGCTTACTGCTTATTAATTTCTCCCTGCCACAGTGCAGACAGCAGATGTCACTTGTGCAGCCTGAGACCCAGCCTGGGTCCCAGCCCCTAGTAGTAAAAAATTCCTATTTGTTAAGTAAAACATGTGTTTTGCTTCAGTTCCTGTTCTTTGTTGGTTGTAGTGGATGTTTCTGTGTAATACCCAGGTTAACACAAAGCTCTGTATATAATCACTATGCCATAAAACACTACTGCTAATCTGCCCATTTCACTCCATTTAGAGCAATTTGTTGGTCTTAGGCTTGTGATTGCAGATGGAACCAATTAGGTATAACTGGAGGAAAAGTTAAAAAGTAATCACCAAAATTATCTTTATCTAATATGTCCTTGATAAGGGAAATATGTTGCATTCCAAGAAGGGAATTTTTGCCCAGTTTACTTTTTCGTTTGCATATTCATGGTTAGCAAAATCTCAATTCTTCATTGCATTTAGGGGAAAAAAGGATACTTTTTTTCTTTCCCTTTGGACTATATGACTACTAAAACTGGTGGTTATTCTAGACCACCACTGTCCAATGGAAATTTAATTTAAGCCGCAAATGTAAACCACGTATGTAATTTTAAAAATGTAGTGGCCACATTTAAAAGTAGGAAAAGCAACATGTCAAATTAAATTTAATAATATATTTGAAATACTCTGCACCCAGCTCTGAAGGGGGGAGTGTTCCCCATACAGACAAGTGGGGTGTCAGAGAATTCAACTCAATTCTGATTCTATATGTGGGAGACAGCATCAGATTCCATAGGTAAAGGGCTCTGCCCCACCAGACCAACCTCCACTTCAAATGCTAATAACCAGCCCAGGTTGTTACCTATTCTTCTGACCAGCTGGCTACATACTGGAGACCCCGAGGGCCCCTTCCCCCCAGATATTTATGTGTTTACCAATTGGGACACTCTCCAAACCCCGTTTTGGGGCCGGGGGTATGGAGGCTTCATTCATGGACATGACTGATGAAATCATCAACTATCGGTGCTAAATTCAAGCTCCAGGCCCCTCCCCCTCCCCAGATTGGTGGGGACAGTGTGGGGGTGGAACTGAAAGTTCAACCCTCTAAGCACTGTATTGGGTCACCCGGCAACCAGCCTCCATCCTTACCTGACCTCCTAAAGTCGCCTCGTTAACATAACAAAAGACACCTATATAGCTCTCAACACTTAGGAAATTCCAAGGGTTTTAGGAGTTCTGTGCCAGAGAAAGGAGGAAGACCAAATATACAGGGTCCCACACAAATAATGTCCCTTTTTTATTACAAAATCTTTTATTACAAAATCATAAGCATGTAATTCTGTAACACAGCAATGTCACATGCAAGCATGCCATATGACATTTTAGATGAAATGTCCAAATTAAAACTATAAATTATTACACCCATATTATTACCGTACCAACCACACTCAAGCAAACCTTAATTTTGCTGGACCCTGTATGTTGGGTTGGCCAAAATGTCCATATGTTCTTTCTGTAAAAAGAAAAGACACGTTTTTCATTTTCACCAATTTGGATATTTTGAGTATGTCAGCTATCTCTTGCGTGGTATAACACTGATTGTTCTTAATTAATGTCTCTATTTGATCACTATCATCTTCAATTGGTCTACCCAACCATGGAGCATCATTCAGCAAGAAACCTCCAGCATGAAACTTCGCAAACCACATTTGACACATTCGATCAGTCACAGCACCTTCTGCATACACTGGATGAACGTTTTTTTGCGTTTCAGTTGCATTATTACCTTTCTTGAAATAATAAAGCATAATATACCAAAAATGTTAAGCATTTTCTTCCATCCTCAATATTAAAATCACTAAACAAAAATTCACCAATTTTGATTTTTTTTTTAATGCACACTGATATGACAGCTGTCAGAATACAGTCTAGCTAAATTGTTTCTGATGAACTTAAAGGCCATTAAGTGTACTGGAGCTGTCTTACAGAAAAAAAACAAACGAACTCTTTGTCCAACCCAATATTTATTATAAATTACACAATCATAACATTTAACTTACTAAATCCAAATATTGTCGTCTCAATATGTAATCAACATAAAATAGATTAATGCAATATTTTACCTTCAGTTTTGTACTAAGTCTTTGGCATCTGGTGTGTATTTTACGTTTATAGAACATCTCAATTTGAACTGTAGCGGCTAACCCCTATGCTACTGGACAGTGCAGTTCGGTTAGCTAACACGCATTGAATTTTTTCTACGTGCTATGTGCTTTACCTGCATCTTTTCAGTTACTTCTTCTTTTTTTTTTTTAATATCTTTCAATTACTTCTTACAACTCCATAGCTGATAGTACTGCACTCATTTTACAGGTGAGCAAACGGAGACTTCACGAGCTTAGGTTTTTGCCTGAGGACAACTATGGGGCATGGTGGAGCTAGGAGGAGGCTTTAACTTCAAAATGATGCTTTCCATTAAAATGAAAGCCATCAGAAGAGGCCATGTGGCAGATTTCTGAGACATTTATGTGAAGATACTGAAAATTAGACACAGGGGTGGAAGCTGATTAACAGCAAGTTATAGGTGTCTGGAAACATGTTTGAAAGAAGGAAACAGTTTGAAGCAAAATGCTTGGGAAAGGATCATAATTAATTTACTCATTAAGACTCTACCACTGTTGCCCCTCATAGTTTATTTCTTCCCTGCCCAGATGCTCATTTGTTAACCGTTCGATTGGCACATTCTGAGACTGAGTTCTCTTCCTTCCACATTTAGCATCCGACTGCTACACAAAGTGTGGATAAAACTATATGCTATGGTGACTGGTCCGAATTAAGACTAGAGTCTCTGAAGAACCCTGATGTCACAGAGGCCCTGGTGTCATGTGGTACACAAATGTGTGCAAGTGGCGGTTTCCTCCTTTTCCCTTCACACAATGGTAAAAACGAGTAAAATATATTTCACACTGCACTTCTCTTGTGCTGGGGGACTCCATAAACTCATTTTAAATTTCCACATCTCTATGAAAATATTTTGTTTTGACTGAAGTATGTGCTTGATTAAGCACATAATTTCACAGTTGTGTGTATGTTACTGAAACAAATCTGTATATGAAACAAGTGCATGGAGGAGGCGCTCCAGTGGCCCATCCCCAGACGGGGCCTTGAGTCTAACCTCGGCCTTGCCTCTTGATGATCTTAAGAGAAGGAACCAATCTTCCAGCCTCTGGCAAACACCAATTTGCATTTCGTCTCTATGGATTTACTCGTTCTTGATATTTTATATAAATAGAATCATACAGCACCTTTTATTTCTGGCTTTTTTCATTTAACATAATGTTGTCCAGGTTTGCCCACATTGTAGCATGCATCAGTACTTCATTCCTTGTTATAACTCAGTAATATTCCATTGTACAGATATACTCATCATCCTTGGCTGTTGTCTTATTATAAACATGCTTGTACATGTACTTGTTTGAGTACCTATTTTCAATTCTTTTGGCTGTATACCTAGGAGTGGAATTGTGGGGTCATATGATATATCTATGTTAAACTTTTTGAAGGACTTCCAAACTATTTTTCACAGCAGGTGAAGCATTTTACATTCCAACCAGTAATGTAAATAGGTTCTAGTTTCTCCACATGCTTGCTAACATTTTTTATTTTGTTTTTTTATTATTATAGCCAGCCTAGTATATGTCAAATGGTACCACACTGTGGTTCGATTTACATTTTCCTAATGACTACTACTGATGTTGAGCATCTTTTCATGTGGCTGTTGGCTCTCTGTAGACCTTCTTTGGAGAAAGGTCTATTCAATTCCTTTGCCCATTTTCTATTGGTTCATTTGACTTTTTGTTGTTGAGTTGCAATCTGTGTATTCTGGATCCTAGATTTTATCAATTCTATGATTTGAAAATATTTTCTCCATTCTATAGGTTGTACAGGCTTTCTTGATAATGTCCTTAGATACACAAAAGTTTTAATTTTGATGAAGTACAGGTTATCTATTTTATCAATTTATCTACTTTTTTTATTTTGGTGCATGCACATTGGATGTCATTTTTAAGAATCCATCATCAATTCGAAAGCCATGAAGTTTTACACCTGTGTATTCTTCTAAGAATTTTATGATTTTAGCTCTTATATTTAGGTCATTAATTCATTTTGAATGAATTTTTATATATGGTATGAAGTAGGGGTCCTGTTTACTCCTGTTTACTCTCTCTTTTTTTTTTTCTTCCTAGGAACCCTTGAAGGCAAGGGTCTGCATATTTTTAACATGACTTCTCTCACCAAGTCTGAAAACATTTTATCTGCCACACTGTATTTCTACATCGGAGAGCTGACAAACATCAGCCTAGGTTGTCCAGTATCAAGAAGATGCTCCCATCATGCCCAGAGGAAACACGTTCAGATCGATCTCTCTGTATGGATCCTCAAATCCAATGGAAACCAAAGTCGACTCCTGGGTCATCTTTCAGCAGATGTGGCCAAGCCTCATCGAGATGGTGCGTCTTGGCTGTCAAAAGATATCACTCAACTCTTGAGAAAGGCCAAGGAAAGCGAGGAGTTCCTCATAGGATTTAATATAACTTCCAAAGGACACCAGCCGCCGAAGAAGATGTTATCCTTTCCTGAACCATATATCCTGGTATATGCCAATGATGCTGCCATTTCTGAACCAGAGAGTGTGGTATCAAGCTTCCAAGGTCACCGGCATTTTCCCACTGGATCTGTGCCCAAATTGGATAGCCATATTAGAGCTGCCCTTTCTGTTGAACGGAGGAAGAAGCGTTCTACTGGGGTCCTGCTGCCTCTGCAGAACAATGAGCTTCCTGGTGCAGAATATCAGTATAAGGAGGATGGGGTATGGGAGGAAAGAAAGCCATACAAGACCCTGCAGACTCAGCCCCCTGAGAAGAGTAAGAACAAGAAGAAGCAGAGAAAAGGGCCTCATCCGAAGAGCCAGACACTCCAGTTTGATGAACAGACACTGAAGAAGGCGAGAAGAAAGCAATGGATTGAACCTCGGAATTGTGCCAGGCGATACCTTAAGGTGGACTTTGCGGATATTGGCTGGAGTGAATGGATTATCTCCCCCAAGTCCTTTGATGCCTATTATTGCTCTGGAGCGTGCCAGTTCCCCATGCCAAAGGTAGCCATTGTTCTTTGCCCTGTACTTCCTATTTCCGTAGAGTAGCAAGATGAGCATGTGTGTTTTTATTTACAAATCCACATGGATGCTTATTTATTGCATTCTAAGTTATAATAGGTAATATGGTTATGCTTGGTTTTTCTTTAATAGTTGTTAAAGTGATATGAAGTCAGTATTGGTACAAAGAAGGATATGAGAAAAAAATGTATGTGTAAAATATGTAGGGGGCGGTTTGTGTGCCACTTCCAAATACAGTGCATGTTCAGCTACATGGCCTATTCAACTATGTGAATCTATACCGGTCTACAATAAGCAAATCCCAAATGGTGGAAGGCTGACTTGGAAGGGGTATTTAGAGAATGAGTGGATGTCATGGGAGCACAGGGAAGGACTAATTGAACTGATGTCCTGATGCAGAATGTTTTTTGATAGACTCTTCTGAGATGAATTGTCCCCACGGGGTCAAGATCAGCGTTGGGCCAGGTAAACTCACCTCATGAAATCCACCAGATGTTTATTGCATTTGCTTCCCTGATAAACATAAGAACAGGATACAATGACTCTGGAAATTTCTCCCAAGACTCATTTCCACCAATCAGAGCTTACCTGCATCTCTTTCAAAATCAATAAGGACTGCACTTTATCATATCAGTACTCAGCGTTGTGATAAATATATTTTCAGAAACCTCCCTCACCCCATCTTGCACACAAGTCCAAGTGACTGTTCTCTTCGCAATTATAGGTAGTGGAATGTAGTAGTGCCCTCTGGCCTTCATTTAAACTTATTGCTACGATTTCATCTTAGCTTACAACAATTTGGATTTCTGTTATACAATGAAAAGTGGCCCTAGGAGTAGAATTCAGAGGAAGAATAGAGGGTTTGTTTTCGTTTTGCAAAGCTTGACGTGAATCGACTTTTGCTGTTGTATAATAATGGAGAAAAAAATCCTCTGGCGCAAAGAGCAACCAGCTTCTGCTTCTAGACCTTTAAAGCAGCGTGCTCGCTCCCGATCCAAGCCCGTGACCGGCGGGATGACAACCTGCACATGCGCGAAGCGGAAACAGACCGCACAAGGCCGAGTCAGCCCCAGGGCCAGGCACCTGACTGGAATTCCATTTCCTTGTTAGAATGTCTCAGAAGAACAAGCTCTCTACATTTTCTGAGACTTTCCCAAAGATTTTTTTTTTTTTGCAGATTCCATGTTTTATAAACCCAAACACAAAGTAAAGATTATATATGTTGACAATTATATAAAAGCCTTAGCTTTCCTAATATTCATTTCACCGATCAAACAAACATCATCCAAACTAGTATAGCATTTAAAAACACACAACAAAAATGCCAAACATAACCGATAGTGCTGACTATTTTACAGAGCGGCTTGCTTTGTGGTGCTGAACGGCAGAAATGGATTCAAAATCTGTCTCTAAACCCGGGACGACTGATGCTAAGTGGGCCTCTGAGTCTCCCAAATAACCGCCGCCACGCTCACAAACTGTGATTTCGCTGGGCAGCCTGCAGAACGCTTTTCTCTCCCCGCTGACTCCGGGTTTGAGGGCCTGAGGGAGCAGTGGTCGTGTGGAGATATCCAGTCCCTTAGCTTTGCAACCCCGAACTCTAGAGACCTGGCCTGGTCTCCACCCCGCAAAATGACCCCATCTCTTGTTGGCTCTGCCTGCTTTGACTGACTGTTTAAAAACCTTGCTATTGCTTCGGCAGAAGTTTACCCTGGTTCTCAGTGACGTAAGAATAATAATAATTTAAAAACTTATGAGGGCAAAGTGAAGAGTGACAGGAACAAGTTGAAGGAGAGAAGTGTGCTGGTGCAGCTGGATGATTAAGTGTACATGCTTCATCATAGACGGGCTGCTTAACCTTAATAAGCCTGAAGATAGGCTGGGGATCCTATTAATACTTGGGACCTGTTTCCGTGCTCTGGGGCCGAGCCTAGGACTCTGCATATCTAACAAACTCGTAGATGTAGCTGCTGCAGCTGCTCCAAACATTACACTTTGAGTAGTAAATTCGAGAGTCAAATCCTTTTGGCTTAAATCTTGGTTCCCCGTCTTAGTAGATATGGTTTTAGGGGGAGGTTACTCAAACTCTCTATGTGTTAGTGTTCTCATCTGTGAAATGGATACAATAATCAATAACAAAAATAACAGTATCTACATAATAAACATAGTGGGAAAGTGAGATACTAGAGCGCCTTGCACACAGTAGGCACTAGTTGAATATTTGCCACTGACATTATTATTAACGGCCGCTGCTGAGACTGTGGCGAACAGAAAGTTACATGTGGGGGCTGAAGAAAGACCCCAGAGGGAAAGGGATCAAGAGAATGAAAGATGTAAGACGAGAAAAGGTTTTGTAAATGTTTCTAGTCCCCTTTTAAACATCACAAAGCCTAAAATAGGATTCTCTCTGTGGGCTCAACAGCCTGTAAGCTCTTCCAACAACGTTTCTTTGGAGAATAATAGAATCAGGAGAGCATCGGGTGCAGCAACCGAACTCATCATAATATTTGTCGAAACTTGGAATGGCATCAGAACTCCAGGGAGACATAACAGGGATGAGTGTGGAGTTTTCTCTCTGAGCTTGAGGTTTTCCTTTGCCAAGTTGAGAGTGGAAGTTTGGCTGTTACATGGAGTTCTCAGTCTCTCATCACCTAGTGTGGATCCGCTTAACTTTTAAAGCATTCTCGTGGTTCCCTTTAAGCCTTCCAGGCTTTGTGGCTTTCAAGTGGTAAAGTCACCAAAAGGAAGGGAAACATAAAGCAATGTGAAGCTGCTACATTAGGGGTAATTAATCAGCATTGCTGTTATCAGCACAGTGGCCAACATGGTAACCAGAGTGAACTGTTTACACAGAAATATCGTCCAAGCAGCAGAGGAAAACAAGGTCTCTGACCAGATCAGCACAAACACATGTGGAATAACTGAGACGCCAAAGAACCTTCAGACTTCAGATATACATTTTGCCCCAGAGAGAAGTTCTCCCAGGCCAGACTCCTCTGCCGGCCCTCCTTCCTTTTGGCCTCCTGAGCGAAAGCCTGCTCTATATGGCGGGGCTCTGCGTCTGCAAAAGTCGGCAACCTGTTCTGTAATTCAGAACAGCTGTGTTCTGCCTTTCCCAAATTCCAGGCTTTGCCCTTTCACTGATTCCAATTAGATAGTTTCTGGGCTATCACACCCATGTGGGCTGGACTGCAAGAGTGTGGAGCAACAGCCCGTGGCCCGGGTCAGGAATGAAGGCTCTTAGTTGATGACATACTCTCCCCTGCTAATGCATTTGTAATCAAATTCAACTCGAGGACATCGTACGCAGCTTGGCAGGTGCGGGCCTCACCAGTGCAGATTTCATTCACAGGCACGGCAGTTTGGATTTTTCTGACTTCTATGTCCCGACAGCCAATCTGTTCTCCCAGGGAGAGACCCCTGGAATTCTGCCATCAGATGAAAAATACCCACGTAGCTAAAGCCAAGTCGTATGCCTTTGCCTCCCTTCTCACCACCTTCGCAAAGATGGAAAACAGAGATTTCAAGTGAAAATGATTGAAGCATCGTTGCTGACAGAGGCCCCAGAGAACCAACAAGGATTAGAGGAATGAAGTCATGTTTGCATGGAATGGTGCAAAAGCTAGGAATAGCAAAGACACAGAACTGGGCAGCAAAGCATCTACATATTTTGAACAAGCATCCTATATAAAGAAGAAATTAAATTGTACATTCAGTGGGTTCAAAATGACACACCCTCAATTAATTTCGCAAGTTTTCCAGTTCTAATCTCTGCTCGTAATTATGCACTCTAAAAATCATAACTCTTGATGTACTGAGTTACCTAAGCAAAAAGTCACCTAAACTGATGAAGTTCTATGTTGTCCTCATTAAAAAGGGACCCTGGGGAGGCAAATAACACAGATTTGCATTTGTGATTGATAGATTTCCTAAGCTATATAAAGAGAGCCATGAGAAATATGATCAGAACTCAAAAACAAACAAAAATTATAGACTGGTGATATGCTTCAAATAAGCAAATTACTGCCTGGATCTTCTGTGCATGATGTAATTATTCCTGGTAGTGGCAGCCTGATCAGAGGATTCCATAGTGGGGAAAAAAGGGGGACACTCCCTGGAAAACTGAGAGGTTCGTGATAAGACACACCAACCGAGACTCACGGGCTTGTACTGTATTTCATGAGCCCACCAGAGACTTCACATAGTTTCTGAATCTATCACTTCTGAATTAGAGCACTGAAAAAAAAAGGACAGGAATTTTCCTAGGGAACACCCATGAATGTTTTCCATATCTACTCTGGGTCATTTGCACAGAATCTTTTATTTTTGTTGTTCAGAATTATTTCCATAGAAATAGGTAAAGTGGAGTGTATGTTATTTCTTATACGTATTTCATCCACTTAGTATGTATTCAGCCTAAAGCATGCCCTGTTCTAGGCATGCAGAGCAGTGTTTATCGACTGAGGCCTCTTCTACTTAAGCAGATCCACTTCTTACGAAATTTAAATAGTATACAGGTCATTAAAACATTAACAATAACAGAATGATGTCAGAAAATTATTGATTTAAAAACTCTTTTGGGGCATTGTCATAAGCTGTTTGGGTGATTAAGTCTTAAGAACAGATCATAATCCTGGCTGGTGTAGCTCAGTGGATTGAGCGCGGGCTGTGAACCAAAGGGTCGCAGGTTCAATTCCCAGTCAGGGCACATGCCTGGGTTGCAGGCCAGGTCCCCAGTGGGGGCCACGTGAGAGGCAACCATACATTGATGTTTCTCTCCCTCTCTTTCTCCCTCCCTTCTCCTCTCTCTAAAAATAAGTAAATAAAATCTTTTTAAAGAAAAGAATAGATCGGTAGTGAAGAGGAGACGGTGGCAAAAGTTTCCTTTGGAAATCACGAATTCTGATGAAATAAACAGTGGCTATTGACCTCTACTGTCCAATGCCCATGGCGGCTTGTGCCGGTTACACAGGAGTTACTGATGTGGGAGAGCACATGGCAGGCCAAATAGAACTACATAAACTTGTTTTCTGTAAAGGAGAAATACCTTTCTCTGCAAAACTACGTAATTGAAAGTTAGCATTTCTAAAACACATACTTAAAATATCTAAGAAGAGTGAGTAAAAAACAGTTGCCCATCAAGACCAATTTTTAAGTAATTTATGCATTTTCATAATAAAGCTGAAGTCTAACCTACGGGTAATTGTTTTCATTAAAATTGAAAGATGGAATGAGATGGATCAGACTTGTTTTTTTCTCTGCCAAAAAGAGTCATTAAAAAAAAATAGCATGCCATATTTGTATATTGTTTGCTTCTCCCTTAACTTGTATGTACCTTTAACCTTTTAGCTTTTTCCAGTTTCCCACGCTGGGAGTTTTAGGGGCATGAACTTAAAATGCCAGTTCATTGCAGCAGAGGTGCCGCTGAGCCGTGAGAAACATGGTTCCAAACCCTGAAATCAAAAAGCCAGAGTTTTGACCTAAATTCTACTCCTAAATTCACATGTGATCTCTGGCAAGTTACCAAATTTCTGTTCAAAATATGCTTAAAACAATACTAGATTCACCTGTATAAAAAAGACATTGGGGAAAAGTAACACTGGAAAGTGTGGCGTTTCTCATGAAGTCCCTACCACTCTGGCAACGTCTAAACACCGGGGCTGGGAAAGTGACTGCCCTTCCGAGCTGAGCAGAGCTGTGTGGCACACTGTAAATCAAACCACGTGTTTCACGTGGATGTTAACGGTCTTATTTGGCATTTTCTCAGGGACAGATTTTACCCAGGCTTCTTTGGTCAAACTTCTGACATCCATGGAATAACCTTAGGCTCCCTACATCATTGCCAGGGATGTGGCCCATTCTTGGAACACTATTAACACCACTGCAGTCAAGTTCCACCATGGAGCAATAGTGACCCCCAGTGGCCAATGGTGTGGTCTTCTCAAGCCCTATTTGTGCTTCTAAGGCCAGGTGAATCATTACTTAGTGGAACAATCACCATCCAATTAATTCATCCTGGTAGCAACTGTTAAATAAATCAGTGTGCCTTGATATGGCTGTTTTATTTCTAACAAAAAAGCATAAAAATCACTATAGCAGTGGCAATAAGTATCAATGTTAAGTAAGGTGCTTGTTAGGGTTCTTTATGATTAACATAGGATTTAAAACAAGTAGTTTTTGTTGCAATCCTATTATTGAAAGCATCATAGGATATATTAATCCCATTCGGGAGCTACGTCACTCAAATCCTCACTCTACCACTTAATAGCTATTTGTCTTTAGATGTGTTACTTAAGCTTTTTGAGTCTATTTCTTTTCCTGTAAAATGTAAGAAACCGTAGTTTTGTTGTGGGAATAGAGATACTGAGTATAACATGCCTGACACACAGAAGGCACTTAATAAATTTTAACCATTTTAGTGATGGCGGTGTAGGAGATTGGCTGAATATGTTGGGATGCCAGGGCTTTATGAAATTGTTGAAAGAAGTTTGTTATGTATGCATTTTAGTGACGCAGGATGGAGAGCGGAAAAGCGGTTTCATTTAACTTGCGTGTTCTCCCATTTCTTTTCTAGTCTTTGAAGCCATCAAACCATGCTACCATCCAGAGCATAGTGAGAGCTGTGGGCGTCGTCCCGGGAATTCCTGAGCCTTGCTGTGTGCCAGAAAAGATGTCCTCGCTCAGCATCTTATTCTTTGATGAAAATAAGAATGTGGTACTTAAAGTATATCCTAACATGACAGTAGAGTCTTGTGCTTGCAGATAACCTGGCAAAGAACTCATCTGAGTGCTTAATTGAATCAGTTTATTTTTATGGACTTTTTTTTTTTGCACTGTCAATGCGTTTCATTCCAAAAGATTTTTTAATACTTAAAAAAAAAAAAAAAGGAGCAAATAGACTGACAATTTCCACCATGGAGAACTGGACTGTATTTGTTTCTGAATGTAACCCAATGCAAGGATTTAATAAATATAAACATCTACTTCTGTTTTCAAAATCACACGAGGAAAATGATAACTCAACCTGTTTTTAGGACTGTCAGAGAACACAGTGATTTATTTTTGTAATGGGCTTTGAAAATAGATTGGAAAAACAATGATAGCTTATCCTTCATTTCCACTCATAGAGAATCGAATATTTTCCTATTTTGAAGTAGGCTTATTGCCTTAGATTCCTGAGTGACTCAGTGAGTGCTAAATAACCCAATCAACTTTGATGTTTATCTTAAAAGTATTAGAGACTCCTGTTTACCTGTGTTTTTCTGCACACGGCAGGATGTGAGCAGTTGAGTGCCGAGTGTGTGCTGAGTGTCACCGTTCATGTGTGTCTGTGCACCGCCAGGTGCCTGTGCCCTCTGTAGGAAGGTTTGCTTGACATGGTTTTATAATTCGGCCTACACAGGATTCTTTGTTTTTTTAATTTCATGTTCTGGCAAGCACCATTCAATTATGAGAACTTTACCAAAAAAGGATCGAGTGATCCAAGAGCATATGTAGAGAGTTACTGCTTGGCCCAGCCATTTAATTGGAAATACAGTTGTTTTCATTTCATTGCCTCCCAGAAAAGGAAACCAGCGACCCCATTTTCCAAAATCCAGATGTAATTCCTCTTCTATACCTCTTTGTATGTGCTTTCCTTTGTTCTTCTGAGTTCAAAAATCCTTCCTGAAGCCATTAAATTCTTAGTTCTCTTGCTACACATTTACTTCCTGTGAAGTAATCAATCAATACCGAGGTTCAAAAACTGATGGAATATTAGAGATTTCCTTAAAGACAAATTTCATTACAATCACCCATTACTATCATTCTTCAGTCACATTCAGGTCCAGGCACTTTTTGACATGGACCAAGACTTTTCACTCAGTCATGGAAGGTATTCTTTAGCAAAATTCCACCTAAAATTTGTGGACTAAAAATTATCCACCAAGAAAAGGAGTCAAATACAGATACTTTGTTTTCTCTCATTTCCATTTGTCATAAGCATTTCCTCTTACAGTTTTTTCCTTGAATATTGTCTCAAATTTTTTACACTCGCTGTGAAAACATTGAGAAATGTTTCCAGACCATGGATTGTTATTGATGTTATCTCTGTGGTTAAATTAATCCTCATCTTACTTCAGCCTCACCTGCTTAGAGATAACCAAGCCATTGCAGAGGCTGTGAAGTATCAGAAGACATGGGGCTTGCTCTGTCTCTACCTGTAGTCCTGTATTGTGGCTCATCATTTAATAAATATTTATTGAGCATCTATTTTGTAAAAGACCCTATATTAACCATGCGTTTCTAGTGTCCTAAGATGAAGAGTCTGTCTAACTAAGCTGGAGAGCCCTGCCGGCACTGAAGGTTTGGGTGTATAATATTGGCTATACCATACACAGCTCTCTTGAATGGATGATCATAAGACCCTAAAACACTGCAAGTATCTCTGTTCAAAACCCCAATGCAAAAACATTCTACTCTTCAGTGCTTGTGAGTGTGGAAGTCTCTGTTTAAGTAGTACTTTTATCTTGTTGGAAACCCGTTTAAAGAAGATTACCATGAAAACAGTTCTTTGATAACTTTGTAGTACATAAAGGTCAATGTTCACGTGCATTAAGTTCGTGAACAAGATACACCAGTTCTAAATAATAAATTAAGCTCTGGTGCTTCAGTTGCTATGTTTCTTATAGTTCATTCTTTTATTGTTGTTGTTGTTGTTCTGGTAGAATAAAGTTAAAGATTCAAAATGAGATAGGTGTTAAAAATTACTTTTAAAAACTTGTAATCAAAAATTTGAAAGGAAAATTATATAATAGAAGCAAGCTGGCATGTGGTCACCATATATCCCAGTCACACTCTTTTTCCATAAAGAAAACTTCTTTTTCATTGGTAGATTTGATGAAGCTTTTAATTAGTTTTTTTTCTAGAGGTATTTCAACCAAACCTCTAGCAATTCCCAGTATTATGTTTCAGTTTTTTTCTATCCAGATGTCTCTTGCTACCCTTCTTAATGGAACTGATATCTAGTTTCTACAAATTAAAACTTAAAATGGCTCAAAGTCCTCCAAATAATAAAAATGTCCAAGTATAAACTACTTAAAATTTTATTGTAAGTGACAATTTATATGACAAAATTGCAACACAGTGAAAGAGCTTGGCTGATCTCTTGGCAGTCACAGTCATCCCTGGCCAGCGTGGGGTGGCGGTGTCCCCCCATTCACTGCTACATCGAGAACGCGTTCCGGTATGAACAGGAAAAGTTTCATTCACAGGATAAAGGAAGGTTGCTTTTCACTAGTGGCAGTTGAAGTAAATGAGTTAATATTTTAAATAATAAAAATGTAGTTGAAAGAGTTGGAAACTCAATTATTTCACAATCCTTCAGGTACTAGAGCCCCTGTAATTGCTACGCAGATTTTTTTATAACTCTCCTGATGTAAAAGTAGCCGTGATAAGAAGTTACATTTGAAACACCGTTTCTAAAGTCCCGACTCCCTGTCCGTCTCCTGTCTCCCCGCTTCCCCCCACCTCTGTCTGTCTCTGTCAGTCTCTGTCTGTCTGTCTCCCAACCCCCACCCTGACCCTGCTCCTGGATGGGAGACACAGAGGCACAAACTCAGTCACTCAAAAAATGAGTTTTTTTCAATAACTGTTCTCTTGAATTCAAATTCAGCAGCTGCCGATGTCAATATAGTATTTTCAAAGTATTTTATTGTAACCTGTGTAAATAATATACAGTTTCCAGGATCTGGGGCTGTGGAATTGCAACTGGAAGACTGGACTCCCCAGATCCCAGGACCATTCCAGATACATTTTTACATTCACCCAGCTGTGTATTCACCGATGATCAATCATTCATTGTTACCTTAATATTTCTGGGGAAAAAACTCTTGTTGCCCATTTAAATATTTTCATAGGTAATCATGTGTATAATACTATTATCAGTCTGACATAAAAAATTATATAATAACATTACTCCATTTAGTCTTTCTGCTATCACTTTTTTTCTGTGCTAACAAGTAACTAAGGTCTGGATGTTGGCCATGTTGAATCAGAGTCGGGTTAAAGAATAGCTGTGCACACCTGATGCGTCAGATTAAATATGAGACTAAATAGGAAACCTTGGTAAGTCCGACTTCTCTGTATAGCTTTTTCCCCTTAAGAATTGTATTTAATGTAGATTATAGGTGATTAAAGGATCCCCCTTTTCTAAGAGCCAAGCTTTCTTCTCAGCTTTCTGCCTCATTTCTGTAAATGTTTTAGTAGGGAATTTAATGCTTGTACAGTCAATGGCAATTTTAAAAATATATATTATATATGTATATGGAAAAACTTTAAAGATGCTTTTAATTTATTTAATGATTATTGCCTTCCTATAATAGTAATAATTTTCATGCTTTGATGGTGAGAAAGAAACTCTTTTACGACAGTTATTACATGAAAAGTGAAATGTGGGTCATTGGTCAAATCCACTCGCGGGACACGCCGCAGTGAGCCTGGGAAGGACACTTCACTACTGACGCAGAAGCTTTGCTGACCTTGTATCCTTTCCTCCAGTGATGGAGAGCTTTCCATGACGTAGTATGGAAATAAAAGCTGCTTAATTGAACATCCCTCAGAGTTGAACATTTTTAAACTCAAATGGTATTGTGAACGGAGCATCATAATCTACTATCAACACAACATGGTTAACACTGCGGAAAATACTGAAATACACACATAAGAGGAAAATTCTTGTGTCTTCTAAACTTGAGAAACCCAGCTTGAATTATTCCATAATCCTCTTTTATCCCCCCCTTTTTGGGGGGGCCGTATTTCTTGTTTAACCACAAACTCCACAATTCCTACTTGGAGAATTTGTTTTTTTATGGATGCCTGACTCACTGTTTGAAATATAATTCTTGTCATCAGTCGTTGTTACCATTTTAGAATGATAAGCATCTAAATTTAATTAATCTGATCATTGAGATGTATTTGGCCTTTTTTTTTAAGCCTATGGCTTTCACTTTTAAAAAATGACCTGAGGTTAAAAAATAAAATACACCTTCACATTATTTTCATTTACTTAATCTATTTCTGTTAGATTTTTTTATACTGTGATATTTAAATAAAAACCATAGCATTTTGGAGCCACAGGTCCCTTCAGAGGTCATTTTGAGCATGTCACCCCTCCACGCCCCACTTATCTCACCGGGAAAATGAGAAACTTCCTGCCTCACGGATTTGTTACAAGGTTTAATGAAATAATACATGTGAATTACTTCACCAAGTTCCCGAAACAGAGTAACGACTTCGTTACCATCGGTTATTATTATTATCTAATCTAGCTTTCTTATTTTCCAAATGAGGAAATGTAGACATGCTGTGGTTTATTCCTGTGTCTATTCATCGTGTGCTCCCCTAAAAACCGGCTTTAACAGGGATGGGTTCCTTCTTACAGAACAGGCATGAGCATGGAATGCTGGACAATGTTGGTAAAGCTGAGAGGTGTACGTAACTATTTTCTACAAGGCTTGCAGAAAGTTTTAAAACTCAGTGTTTAGAGAGAGAAAAGAACGAACCGGACACCAATAGAGCATTGAGCCTTGGAGAGTAAGGAGAGCCGCCTCGGTTCCTGATGATATTGCAGTTTCTGTGTCTTTATGAGAGAGTGAAGAGCAGTGAGCAGAGGAAGAAGCAGGATGTGACCCTCTCAAGAGCTGGGCAGGAGTTGAGCCATTTATGGAAAGGTAAGGGATGGGGTAGAATGAGTCCCCTAGCATGGCTTGTGGTATGAACTGTCTCCTATCACTTTTTAAATTGTAACGAACATTTACCATGAATCTAAAAGAAGCAACCGCAATATACAGCAATCATTTCAGGTAACTGTTGGAGTTTGTTTTTATTATACATGCACACGCATACATGCCTCTCTCTCGTTCTCATTTCTCACACACACACACACACACACACACACACAATGTTGGCTCCGCTGCCATGTCCCTAGAGCAGGGAGAGAGGTACAGTTATATTCCAACTCCTTGACTCAAAATACTAGCCAACTGCATTTTCAGACTCAAAACACAGGCAAATTGCCATCGGGTTACAGTCAAAACCAGCCCCTACCTCATGGGGGCTCAGGCCAGATGTGAATGCAGCAGTCCAGAGGTGAGGCAATTATGTATAAGAGCCATGTGACAGAGCTTTTCCCAAAGTGGACTTATTTAAGAGAAACATTTTGGTGTTTATAGGACTTCAGCCCTGCTTTCTGGAGATTTTCCATAACTATAAACACTGATATACATACACATGGACATACATGGACTTTTAAAATTGGGTCCAGCATATGTAATTTCATTAAGTCATCTTATTTGTTAGAAATGGGAGAAATTAATGACTCAATCTCAAAACTTTGGCAGCTGAAACAGTCACATAGACAAATGCTGTGTGGAAGCTGGAGTCCACACTCTGGCGTCAACAACACGGGCTGGGAACGTCGAGCTGTTAGTAAGTTTGTGTGATTTTATGATGCAGAGGTAGATGGCTGGCCGGGCTAGGGCGTGTGCATCAATAAATAACGAGCAGTTTGGAGCTGTGCTTTCTCCTTCCTTTGATCTGAAGCTCGCTTTGTAACACTTCCAAGGGCTCACAACTATTACCAAGAGAAGTCTCAGGTTTGCTGGGCTGGGCTGAGAGCGTTTTGAAGTTGCAGTTAGTTGCCTCTTAGGTCATCAGTATTCTCATTTCCTCGAGCAGAGTGTTGCAGGAGTGGTTTTCAAATCCTATCCCACTCCTACTAATTACAGAACTGAGATTTAGAATTCACTGTAAAGATAAGATATGTCCGTCATTGAGCAGGCAACCACCTTAACTGCACTCCACTCTGAACCACCTATTGGACGCAAGAAAATGACCTCCCGCTTTGAGAACAAGGGAGAAATCACTTAAGCATGAGTATATTGATTTAAATTTAAATGTTATATTTTATTTATGTTAACAAAATCTTAAATAACCTTGGACTTTGTTATTATTTTTTCCTCAAGTCGTTTGCCACTTTCTGGAATAAAATCTGCATTTGTGCAAAGGTTCAGTAGCCACAGGAGTGCCTGTCAGGCACAGGGATGATGGGCTACAAACCCGAATTAGCATACAAATAAAAAATAAAATGTGGAAAATGGAATGGTCTAATCCACACATTAAATACTTACTTATTAAAAGGATTTTTAATTGGATTTATGGAAAAAATTACAAAGCCAAGTCTTAGACCCTTATGACAGATGAAAAACAATTAGCTTAATTATAAAGACTCTTACTCAAAAAAAAAGAAAGAAAAGAGAAAATGTCTGTTTTGAACACTGGGAATTTGAAGAGTGCCATTATGACCGCCACTAAAGACAAGAGGTCCCAAATAGTAATTTATTCATTATTTGACAGAAACAGTATTGGATAAAAGGGAGAAACCCGAAATAAGAGCTTCTCCAGTAGTTTGAATGACAAGCAGCTGGAGTTTTAGTGTTGACCTAGGTTTTAAAGGTCTAGTATCTGATAACTAAAAATTCAGAAAAATGCCCTCAGTGGAGTAAAAAGAGCTTGAATCTAAGACAGCACAGATACCATAGCCAACAGCCATGTGTGGCTATTTAACTTTAAATTAATTAAAGTGGAATAAAATGAAAGATTCCATTCCTGAGTCCATGAAACCATATTTTGAGAGCTCAGTAGCCACATGTGGCCAGTGGCTACTTTGCTGAACAACACAGATACAGAACATTTCCACCCTCACAGAAAAGTTCTCTTGGACAAAGCCCACATGAGGGATAAACAGGAAGTGCAGTGCTTTCGCTTTGACTCTGCAGGAGAAGGTTGTCTGTTTTATGTCCCTCATCTGAACAAGGTGCACTAGCAATAGAGAGATCTTTGGCCAACATGCAGGCTCTGGAAAGTGATAAAAGATGCAGCACCCTTGTGGCTGACTGAAATTGAAAGACTATTACATGTGAAATTTATAACCCATACTTATTTCAGATTATATGTTAATCACTCTCTAACCTAAAAGCTGCCTCAGGTCATTTCTCTTGGCACTGGGTCTGGTTTTTACTCACCTGCTATTTGTAATACAGATGTTAATTACCAAGCCCAGCTGTGTTACTCTTTCCAGCATTCTATTATATGCCACACAGCTCCCCACGTCTTTCTTTCGACTCCAAAAAACTTTGTTAAAACATTAAATTGTCTACAGTTATTCCTAATTCATTCAGCCCACTTTTGTAAGAAGCTGGCTTTTTGCCCTTTCAGAACATTTAGAATATGTGTAGATGACAGATAGGCAGGCAGGAGGTAGAAAGATAGACAGACGGACAGACAGACAGACCAATAGATAAAGGTAAATACTGATAAACCATTTTACCCTGTTTTTCATCAGCAGTTATTTCGATTCCTGTATAACTGTTCATTAATTTTTCTACAAGTGAATACTTTGACACAGGCATTAGTTACAATCATGCAAAACTTACATAAATTTCATAATATTATTAAAATTATATATGTGTATCTTATAAAAAGATAAATGTTTCTCCAAACTTCTCAGTCCTTCTCTTGAGATACGGTGCTATCAAAATAAGTAGTAAACACTTAAAAGGTAATGATAGAAGATAGCTGTTTTCAAGGCTAAAATAGAAAGTTGCGGGTATAAACTAGACAAAGGCAGTTAAGTTTCCAGTGTTCCCATTGCTTCACTGTGGGATGTTGGGCGTTTGCCGAGAGAAGCTGCAGTTTCAGAGGGGAAATCTTCAGTCTCTACAACCCAGAGAATGCACTTAGTTTCTATTTTTTGAAGGACATATGACCCTCTCAAACCTGAAGGGTTTTTTTTTAACTTTCTAGAGTACAAAAGTCTGTGTCAACTGACTGGAAGTGGTAGTGTTTCTAGACTAAGAATGAAATTACGTGTGTAAAATATATCTTACTTGTGTTTTCAAAATGTGCATGTGGCTCTAGAATTTTTTTCTTCTAACTGAAAGGCAGGTCCAGCTGCCTGTTCTCTAGGAAAGCCAATAGTTGAGAGGCAGGTGCTGGCCACCTGGAAGACGGGGGCCTCGCGTCTCAAAGCCCATGTCCATTCTCAGCAGAGACAGGTTTTGATAAGGAGGGAGAGGGAACAGAACAAAGAGGTCAAGGGAGGACATTGAAAAGTGCTCTACATACAGATGAGCACAGTCCATTCCGATAAGGCAAGTAAGTGGTGGTCTGGTGTGAGTCATCCTGGCTTCACGTCATCCCAGCTCCGTGGTTGAAGGTCAACAAATCTCCCAGAGATGGGATGCCAGAAGGTCAGAGTCTGTATCTTCTGAAGCTAGTTCCTAGGATTCTTACACAAATCTGCTGTCTATCTACAAGGCACACATTAGTCAGAGTCCACACTTACAGGGACAGTGTGAAAAGAACACCGGGGTGGGTCACGATTTCCCACCGTTACGATTTTCCACCATTATATTCTCAGTAAGTCACCTACAGAGATGAGTGTATAAATTGAATGAGTACTGAATTATCTCTTTGTGCTGAAAAACCAGTTTTGAGTTAAATATTTAATAAGTAAGATTTTAAAAATAGAAACTATGAGAAATGATAACTAATCAAGCTGATAATATAGTAACATGTAGACACATAAAGTGTTATGGTTGGAAAATGTTCATAAATTCTGATTGAGAATAAGTGGCAGGCTTAGCAAATAAGAGACTTCTAAAGACTGGAAAGTAACCAGTCCTAAGCACTTGCTTTGAAATTCTTCCCTGGCTCAGAATAAACAGTCCTGATTCTCCTTGTCACATTTTCTGTCTCACTGAATTTGGGAAGAGCTTTCCTCATTCCATGACCTCCCTCGTGTGCGGTATGCAGACAGAGATTCCTGTGTGTGTACACACACAGAGTTACAGAAAGTGTTTCTCCAAATATTGTCCCCCACCCAACAAATCTACATTAAACTCCCTCCAGTCTCTCTGATGCACCTGCATTCTGATTTTCTGGCTAGGAAAGAGAGAGTGGAAACTTTTGGAAGCTATCAAACTCCTCTTAAATCAGCCAGGTAAATGAGTTGCACATGGCTTTTAGTGTTCATGGGAACTCCCAAATAATACGATGAGGAATAAATGCAGCCCGCAGTAATGCATGGAAACCTACCAACAGCCCGCCGTGTATTCCAGCATTGTGAATCTTGCGGTTGTGGGAATACTTTGAGCACCATAAAGTATTATACAACTTTTAGTTATTATTGCTTTCTATGCTTTGTGTCTATCAATTTATTCTCAATTCCCAACAGTCAAAACCTAATACATTTTCCTAGTTTTCTAATTGTGAATAAGAATGTTAACAGTACTCTCACTTTACAGGTGATATATAGATAATAGAAACAAACATAATAAAGATCTCAAAGTAACTATAAGTGAACAATAATATTGATAGTAACATTCCCTTTATTAAACAATACAAATTTATTTTCAGAACATCTAGCTTAATCTTCATAGCAGCAGAATGTGAGACTTACAGAAGCTAAGTAGATTTTAAGCTCTAATAGTCAATAAAAGGTAGATGGACTGCATTTGAATTCTGATTCATCTGAATCCGAAGCCAATAGCTACGACCTATTGGTGGGACTGACAGACCTATTCTCAGTGCTCACAACTAATTATAATGACTGGCGTACGTGATGCCGCGCTGTGGGATGTTATTCTTCCTGTTCTGTGGATAGTGAAAATCAGGCCCAGAGATGATAAGTGAATTTTCTAAATTCATATGGCAAATACTCTTCCCATTTTTTGGTTCTTTTAAAATAATTTCACACTATGACCATTTTTAATTTACTCATTCACCAATATTTAATGAGCTCTGTGCTGGGCACAATTCTGTAAAGGCTGGGAATACAAGCCTAAATAAGACGATGTTGACGCTTGCTCCCGAGGAGCTCAGAGTCTGGTGGACAGCACATGTTTGGCAACCAAGCAGAGTGGCACCACAGCATTCCAAGAAGGCCAGGTAGTATCCATTCCGCCTCGGAAATTCCTACTACATTGTATGGGGAACAGCAGTCAGCAACCTCTATTCTTGACCCACCAGGCAGCAAAGATGATTGTTGCTGCCTCGAGCTGACCGTCAGAGCGCAATTACCCAGCTACTAGAAAGCTGGGCTTACTGCCAGCAACCACCCGGAAAGTGCAGGAGGCATTTCCTGGCATCTGAGACTAATAGCTCCAGGGCATCTGGTCGTAAATTCAATAAATATTTATTGAGCATATACAATATGCCAGGCACCAGGGATGTAAAGTCACATAACACGCCACGGGGACACTGCTGTGCAAGCAAATAATAGTAATGCAATATCGTACGCCATAGATACGTATTCAGCGCACCATCAGATTCGGCCAACACGCATTCCATGAGGAAGAGATCCAGATTCAGTGCTGATAGTAAAGCACCAACTATTGTGAACCATGTGCAGTTCAAGAGAATCAAATTAAGAACCCAAAAGCCAGAATGGTCACCCATCTCAATTTTCCCAGGTCAGTTTCCAGATTGCATCTTGCATCTGCATAATTAAAGGATCTTCCCAATCCCCACCCTGGCGTCCAATCTCAAAAGCAATCTCATTTGTTTGGTGATTATATGGTCACTCAAATTACGTTCAATGGAGGTTCATACCTGCTTTGCTTTAATATGCAGGGAATGGCTTAATTTTTGCTTCTGGAATGTTATTGCCAAGCACAGTGCTGGTGCTCTGCTTAGGTCACCTCATCTGTCACAATAGTATGACCCCTGCTCTACACATGAGGAATTTGAAATTTTAGAGAATTCATTTACTTGCCCAACAATCACAAAGATATTAAATGGTAATGCTAGGATTTGAACACATCTTGCAGCAGCAGATGGAGTAAGTTTGACAATGATGCTAAGGACTAGAGAAGACTATTCTCAGAGAACGCTGCAGACAGCAGACTAAATGCCTGATGGGAGACAATCAGCACCTGGACCATAAGGATAGAGACAGGAGGCCTGTGGTCATCATCCTTGAGCCCATGAAAGGCCTGTGTCTTCGTAGCCCTGCTCACCCTCTCCTCGTCCAGGCTTAGTTCTCATCAACCATTTCTTCAGCTCTGACCCTTGATTCCGGCCAAAGCAAATGCACCAGCACGTGGGAGGAGGGGACTGCAAGCACAGGAGGATCTACCAGCCTGCCTCCTCCAGAGACTTTGCCTTTCTGCTAGGTTCCTTTTTGTCTGCTCCCATATGGAGCCTTAATATAGTGCCTGAGAGATCTGAGGAGAGAGAATTTCCCCCCACCCCTGTGAAGTGGAACTTTTACAGTTTGTGAAAAGACACATCTCTCTTGTCGGTCCCCTTATTTACTCTGCAGTACTATGAGCCGAATCAGGAATTATACTTTCAGATTAGGAAACACTGGAAAGTGATTTTCGAGATTTTCACGGAAGTTTACCCCAGTTGCCCAGGTTTTATTTTTGTCTTCAATAAAAATTGATTAATTGATTTATTGAAAAATACAAGCAATAAAGTACAAAAAGAAAGCAACAATTGTCTGTAATCTCACCACCGAGAGACAACATTAGTAATGTCTTGATATATATCTTTCTGGATGTTTTTCTATAGGAAATCATGTACACACACAATTTACTATTTTAATAAAATTGTGGCATATTGTATATATTCTTTTGTAAGCTATTTTCACCTTAACATACATATTTTTAAGGTATAAATGGGGATCTGTACAATTTCTATTAGGATATAAAAATCTATTATGTGGCTATCCTCCATTATTTTACCACTCACAAATAGAAAAATACTCAGACTTGGTAGTTTGTTGTCTTTTACTGTTTCTTTTGCTATTATATAAAATACTACAGTGAAGAAAATTCCACATGGATTACTGTGTAGTTGCCCATTCAGTTGTTTCTTTTAGTTAAACCCCTAAAAACAGAATCTTTTCCATTTTAGTTCACATTGCCAAGCTTTCTTCAGATAGATTAGCAATATACACTCTCATCATCTGGGTATAAAAGTCCATTTCATCTATGGCCCATGCATACCAGCGCTTATCAATCCTTTTATTTTTTATTTTTTACACTTCAAATAAACATTATTATTTTGTTTCTGGGGTACATTCTACACATCATTTTAATTATTTAATTTAATCTTTATTGTATTTTTTTTCTAATACTGTTTAGTCCCCTTAAACCCTTTTTCGACTCTAACAAGAATATTTTAATTTATTGTTCTTAACAATCCCCCTTAGTTAATTGAATAATAATGAAATAGTAATTAGAACTAATTACTGAGCCTGAGCGCCCAGAGTCTCTGTATCTTGTTGCTGTTGCCATTTTGTTTAGTCACCTGCAGACTTTCTAAGGGCAGTAGTCAAATCCCGAGAGGACCAGCTCGTTCAGAGTTAAAGTCTCTTTAGGTAAGAGGCTAGACGCCAGTGTGTTATTCCGACCACTAGAGGGAGTCCAGTTATTAGCCTGAAGAGACAAGACTGCAGGCTTTAAGTGCGTCCTAGCTTCCATGTGTACCCAGTGACCTGGGGTTAGCCAGAGTATGACCCTCCACTCACAGTTCTTGGGCGGCCCTTGTCTATAATGGAGACAATTCTAGATAAGGCTGGAAATCTAGGGGTTCTCTCTTCTTTCTCTCTTTTGTGAACTAATTGTCTTTTGTGAGGCTTTTCAGTGGAATTTTAAAGTTGCACCTAGATGTTCATTGGCTCCTCCTCCCTCTTCCACTTCTCTGGTCTCTCTCCTGTATCATTATCATTTTTAAAGACAAATAGTATTCTGTGAATCCCTGTTCTCAGTCTGATATTTCTGCCCCCAAAGCATTGCGAGCTGTTAGATTCTGGGAAGGGAATGTTGCTACATTAAAAAGCAGGGCGGAATAGGGGGAGGGGGAAAAATCAAGAAATAGTTTCATCTGAATTTAATCTAAAGGATTTAATGCCAAATGAATCTAGAATGAAATTCTTCTTGATCTCATCTTCAATTACACCGTTTTCATTACAATATTTGGGAGTGTCTTCTGTGACATTATTTATGATTTAGTTTCAAAAAGGACATGGTAAACTTTGTAATTGCCATCCTTTTCTATGCTTTGAATATTTCTTAAATTTGTGGTTTTTAGTAGTCACCTGAAGTTCCCTGGCCCAGCAAACATAAACACAAATAGGGAAGCATAATGATAAAAAGAATATACTGGGGAAATATATGAATTATGGAGTCTGAAGATGGAGGTTTAATGAAGTTTTGCTAAGATGGTTGAAGTTACTTAACTCCTCTGAGTTCAGTTACCTCATCTGTGACTCATGCATTCATTCATGAACTCATCTTAGAAATTTTCGTTGACTATTTACCTATATAGGCACTGCTCTAGGCAATGGGAATAGAGCACCTGTCTTCATCAAGGTTACGTTCTTCTGCAGGGAGACAGAAAGTAAGAAAAATATGTAGATAATATATGTATGAAATATATATTATCCTAGAGAATGGTAGATGCCATGGAATAAAGTAGTGAGCAGAAGAGTATAAAGAGTACTAGGCACTACCAACACTGAGTAGCACCATCAAGAAAAATGACACTGAGGTGAGGTTTGAGTCAAAATCTAAAGAACACAAATCTGTGGGGCAAAGGCATGCCCGCAAAGACCTGTGCAAGAGGGAGAGTATAATTGCTGAGTTTGAGAAAGAGCAGGAGGCTATCGTAGCTGAAGTGGGGCGAGTGAGATAGGAAGTCCTGGAGGCGACAGACAGATCAGGCTGCAGGGAATGAATGATCTTGACTTTTCCTCTGAATGAAATGAGAAGTCATCGTAGGGTTTTGTAGCGAGAACTGATACTGTCCGCTTTACTGTTAACCAGACCCCTTGAGCTGCTGCATTGAGAATAGATGAGATGGGGGGAGAAGTAGAAGCTGGGAGACCAGCAAGGTGGCGGTTTCAATAATCTAGATAAACGACAACAGTGGCTTGAACTAGGCGGATAGCATTTCAGGTGCTATCTACATCTTAAATCAAATTTAATAACTCAGATGAGAATGGTTGGCAAATGTAAGATAGTAATAACAGTCTTATTTTTTAAGTTTTTGACTATTCTTTTGTATGTACTATTCCAGATGAACTTCAGAAGCAATTTTTTCAGGCTCATTTGAAAAATACCGAGTCTTTTGGCAAAGATATTTTTCCAAATTGAATCTTTATCTTTTTAAATGATCTATCAATATGATTATATATATTTTCCATTAATTCACTCATCTTATATTTTACATTAAAACATATCCAAATAGTTGAGTCAGACTCTATCTGGTTAAAATGAATGAATCTTGAAATATAGTTTGGGATTTTATTCTACTGATGTCTTATTTAAAGGTTTTGCCTTTATTTTTATAAATAAGACTCATGTACATTTTTTTATTATACACTATCGTTCAATATCACAGTTATACTAGCTAAGAGAATAAAGTGGGAAGTGCTTTGCTTTGTATAGAAGGAGTTTAAATGTTCTAGGAATTGTCTAACTCCTCTTAACTTAGCTGGGCCTACTGACCAGTTAGTACCATATTTTTCAGACTATAAGATGCACTTTATTTCCCCCAAATTTGGGAGGAAAATGGGGGTGCATCTGATAGTCTGAATGTAGCTTACCT